>OY764961.1:141889697-142014697 GCA_963668005.1 Melieria crassipennis | reverse complement strand
TTTAGAACGTTACTAAAGTATCAGAACCGAATACAATAACAGATATTAAAATATCGGTAAAATATTCTAACAATCTCTAACAAATGTGAAGTTTACTAAAAAACATCTAACAATTCGCTCAAAACTTTTCTAGAAAACTGCATGTAGAACGAATTGAGAAAACTATACACAGATATTTCCGTGTGAAGTCTTTGGATCAGTCTTTGTTTTCTCATTAATAAACAAAAATTCTCGACATACAATTTTTTCATATACATATCACACAAGATTTTTTTTATATTTGAATATTTTGTATATCCTTTGTTTATATCTATGAATATTTTTATATATTAAATATCTATTTATTTTAAAAATTATAAATTATTTTATACTTAAAATATGTATATACTTTTCGAAAATTTTAATAAGAATGATTACAATTTTTTTAATTTTTTTCTAAAATAAAATAAATTAAAATTGTAACGTTTTTCTTCATTTATTAACTTAATATTTAAAAAAAATTAAAATCCAACAAACAACACCACCAAATAACCAAAAATAGATCGTACTTTAAAATTTAAAGTGCCGCAAAATATGCAACAAGTTATTCGCCTTGAAATGGAGTGTTGAATGGGCTTTGGCTATTATTATTGTTCTTGTTGTTATTGTTGTCTTGCGCAGCCTACAAAAATGTGTCCATAAATTAAAGTCGCACACACACACACACACAGACAACCGAAACACTGTGACAACAACTACAACGGCAAATATGCACAAGCGAGCATATAGAACGCAAGTAAAGGAAAAAACGAAGCATATTTTCAGGCGAGTCATTAATTTTTGTGCGAGACTGCCCCAAAGCCGAGTCGACGACAACGGCAACGCCAACGAAACAACGGAAGCAACGAAAACGCCTGCTTTCTGTGTGTGTGTGTGTGTGTGCTAATAATAATTGCAAACATCACCAACACACATATAAACACGCGCTTGCAGGACACACTCGGACTGGTCATACACATGAAAAGACTGAACGCACACACACACACACACGGACAGAGCCAACAGTTGCATAAATATTCGTATGAGACTTTGCAAGGCAAAGTTAAAAGCGCAGACAATCCTTTTATTTTTCACAGTCACAACAACAACAAAAGCAAACGCAACAAATGCGTAAAAAGAACTGCAAAGTCATGCAATATGGACGTTCACTTTGCGAGTCGTTTTTTTTTGCCGCTTTGCAATTTCTGTTTCTGGCTGCACAGGCGAGCCCTGCAGCCTAAAAGGCTGCTTTACTACGCGCTACATGCAGTACTACTCGACGCACGACTCGACTCCACGCGACGCTACGCGACTCGACCCGACGTGTACACATATCGATTATTGCTGCCGGTTGTGTTGTGCTGTTTATTGCTTTTGTTGTTGTTGTTGTCTACAGTCTACATTTTGGCTGCTTGCAGGCTTTTACACTCGATGCGCCTTTGCCGCGCACTTTGCTCAACTGTCGTTGGTTGTTGGTTTTGTTGCTTTTATTTTGTTTTTGTTGTTGTTGTATGAAAAGCAGCGGCACGAGCGCGTGTACCGAAAGTAATATTGCCATTTTTGTATATGTATGTGTATTACTATACTGTAGCATGTTTGTAGGCGCTGCAAGACAGCAGACATTTCAACGTCAGCCAAATTCGTGCGGCAACACAAAGCGTTGTGCGGTTTGGCTGAAAATCGAACAAGCAATTGTGCTCGTAGGCTTGTTACACTTGCCTGCGAAATTGTTATTGTTATTATTATTTTTATTATTAAAAATCATGCGTCTCTAGCGCTTCCGCTATGGGCAACTGCCTTCCCAACGCTTCGCCGCTACTAGTTTGCAGCTTTTCTTGCCACAATTTATGCGTTGTTCCACTCATATGTTGAGGACATGCTTTATGCATGCATCGTGCATATGTATGTGTGTGTGTGTGTATGTGTGGGTTGTTGAATTTTTATAATTTCATATGTACTAAGGCGGCTTTCAGTCGCCACACACCAATACAACCACACACATTGTACATACAAAGTGTTTACGTGTGTCTGGCGCGCCTCCTGCTGCTCGATGTTGTCTTTTCTACTATTTGTACTATGCGGAAATAGTATGCGCAGCATGTTGTAGTCTGCTTTTGGGCGCATAATTTTTTTTTTTTTGAACATTTTTGCAGTCGTAGTTATTGCTTGTAGGCCACGAGCAGTTTGGCGCTTTGGGTTTATGTCGCAGACAACATTTCATAAGCGATGCCGACACAAACGAAGCCACAGACAGGCCGGCAGACCAATACACAGACAAACAGACAGTAAGACAAAGCAAAAGAGCCAAGCAGTTAAGCTGTGTGAGCATATTTTTAATTATGATTTCAAAATGGGGACAATTGGTCTGGCGGCTGTGGATGATTTTGTTTTTTTTCTGTGTGGTCGCAATGACATTTAAGGAATACGGCTGCGGCAGACTTTTGAGGTTATGTAAGCTTGCTTGTGTGTAAATATGCGCCAATAAGTATGCATGAAAAGAAGTGTTTCGAGTTATATGCAAAGTAAAATGTTGTCAAGGATGTGACAAAGAATTTTGTGAGGTTATGTAAGTTTATGTGTGTGTATATACGCCTATACATATGTAGTAGAATATAAATTTTGTGTTGTACATAAAACAAAGTTTATTTAAGTGCTTGAAATTTTATTAATTTGTATTGAAAAATAGACATGCCAGATAATCCCTTCGAAAATACTAAGAAATCATAACAAATATTTGGCCAAAACGGCTTCAAATTGTGTTCTGATGCAGTTAAGGGTGGCCCACCCAATAGATTTCCTTGGAAACCACAACAAGTTTGAAATTTGTTTAACTAAAGGCCAACTTCTTTTAGCCTTCTGACAAAAAAACCCAATTTTTAAAAGTTTCTCTTTTTTTATACAAAAAGAAAATGTAATTCTAGTTGATTTAATTGTATAATTTCGCTAAGACTAAAACTATTTAAGCAAAATACTACATTTTTTAAATTATCACAATTGGCAACCTTAATTTTTGTAATAGTTTTTTTTTTTGTAAAACAAAATCAACTAAATCCAGGCACTTAACTATTATAAGTTTTATAAGAAATTAATTGCAATGTAACTATTAAACTGTAACATAAATTTTTTTTGTTGGTTATAATTATTATTTTATTATTATTTTATAATTATTATTTGCGGCAATTAATTTTTTCGTTGCATAATAACTGTTATGAGAAATAAATATTATTTTCGTTCTCAATAATTATTATTATTTTGGGATTTTTTGTTTTTACGTTTCTTTATAACTGTTATTAATGACTTTTTTATTTATTTTTATTTTTTATTTATTTTATTTTATTTATTACTTTTAAAAAAAAAATTGTTTACGTTGTTTTATAATTTTCTTTTTTAATTTTTTTTATTTACGTTGCCCATAACTATTATTTCAAAGAACATTTTTTTACGTTGCTTCATAACTTTTATGAAAGAAATCTTTTTTTACGTTGCCTTACCACACTTTGAGTATGAATAGATTTTATATTGTTTAGTTGTTGGTGGAAATTGGTTTTCTGCAGTTAATTTGCGTTCGTCAATTTTAAATATTTAAAAATCAATTCAAACCCAAAATATGGTAATTCAACGTAAAAACAATTTTTTTTTTTAAATAATAGCTATCGGCAACGTAAATTTGAAAAATCATAAATAAAAGGTATGAAGCAATGTAAAAAAAAATTCTCAAAATAATAGTAATCGGTAAATAAAAAAAGTCATAAATAAAAGTTATGAAGCAACCCAAAAAAAAAAACAAATTCCAAAATAATAATTATCGACAGCGAAAAATATATTTGTTAGATACTTATAAGAGTTATTATATAACTCAAAAATATTTACTACATGATAATAGTTAAGAAATTTCTTAAATTAGGGCAAAAAAATATGGATAATAATTATTTTAAGACTCTGATTAAATCGATACCACACTTTGCGGCATTTCAATGGCTGCGCCAAATTTTCATGCCAATTGTCACCTCTGCAGTCCAGTGACTGTCGCACCTATCGGCACACACACACGCAGGCACGCTCACACATATGCTTTCATACCCCTTTATATGCCTCGTATATGCCTCGTTTTGGCCTGTAAGTGAATGTAAATAAAAATCACTTACAACGGAGTTTAGTTTTCTAACCCACTGTCACTGCTTTTACTGCACTTTAATAGCTTTTGTTGCTTTCTTACTATTTACCATTTACCACTGTTTTTATTGTTTTTGTTGTTCTTGTTTTTGTGCCTCATTACTTGCGTTCGAGCCGTACGCCACCGAAATCGGTGTTTGCATTTTTTGTTGCCGCTGTTGCGCCTAAAAGTGTGCTACAAACGCGCGCTGCCATAGCACATGTGCGAGTGTCTATGTGTGTGTGTGTGTGAGTATTTGGGGCCATTTTTGTGTACGTGTGCGATCGCTTTATGGCACTTTTGGCGGCCATTCGCTGGCAACGTCACACCGTAGCCCCCCGCTTTCCCTGCCTAAACGCTACTCCGTTTTTCAGATAGCTAGAACAACAACAATCACAGCAAATAGTAACACTTTTCGATGGCTTTGCCGTTGCTGTAAACGCGGCTGGGTGCACGAGGGTGTCGAGCGCCGATTCGCTTCCCCTTTTTTTATGCGCAATTCGCTGCATTGTGGCGCAAGCGACAGCGAATGCGCCGAATTTTTACGCCCAAACAAAAAACAATCGCCGCGCACAAAACCCCGCAGCTCCGTGCCCCCCACACAGTCAGCCGGAAATAAAAAAAAAACACGAAGAAGCAACACAACGCATGGCAACCACGTTGCCGGGCTGCGGCTGTGTAAGGCCGAATGGCGGCAGCGACAGGAAGCGAACCTGCTTCAGAAGAACGCAGCGCAGGCCAGTGCACGCCGGGAAACCAGTGTCAAGGTTAACGACCAATGAATTTATTTTGCTTGAATAAATTTTACGATAATGAGGAAATTGTCGTTGTCGTTTTGGGGGTTTTTAATGTTAATGTTATTATATTGCTGCCGCTTGCTTGTGTGTGTGTGTAGAGGCTGTGTGTGTGCGTGTGCTTACGTGTATATGGAGCGAGCGAGCCAGACAGCCTGTGTGTATGCTATGCTTTTTATTGTCATATTGCAAGTGTGCGCGGGCAGTGAAAGCGTGAGCAGACACTTTGCGCAGCTAAAGAAAGCTATATGCGAGTGTTTGGTGTTGTTGTTGTTGGTGTTTTTTTTTAATTTTATTTATATTGTTATGGCGATAGTGTGTGCGCGCGTCGGCGCATATGAGACTCGGGCCACAACACACCCGCAATCATTCAGACAAACATGCACACACACAACCACATTCACACTCATACACACACACGCTGGCAACAAATTACAGTAAACTGCTGTGTGTGGTGGCGCACAGTGAAAGTTCTTTGACTTTTTAATCGATATTTCGAGCAGGCAGCGGAAAACACAAATTAAATGAGCATTGAAAATGCAATTTTCGAGATATATGACCAACACCACTACCGCTACCGCATGTAAGGAGCAATTAACAGTTATATGAAAATTGTTGTAATCGTGGCAAAAGTAAAGAAGAGATTCGTTGTGGTTTCAATTGAGAAGTTACAAGGAGTTGTTTGCTAGAATGAATTTTTTTAAGTTAATATAAACAAGAAGAAAAGATAATTTTGAGTAATTCGAGCTTTCTTCTGAAAGCTCATACTGAATAATTTCATATGTATTGTGTTTAAGTCAATAAAAGTAAAACATATAAAAATGTAAAACATATATTGGAAATGGAATCGGATACAAAATTATGATTGATGACTCAATTAACAACTAACAAATGTCCTAATTAGGGAATAGAGTGGGGGAAGTGGAATATGGCTAAGGCTTTCACTTTCCGTACTGGAGAGTCTTTCAAGTTGAGGCCTCAAAGCTGCATGGCTTCTTGATCTCATACAAGAAGAAAAGATAATTTGAAATTATTCGAAATTCTTCTGAAAGCTCATACTGAATAATGTCACTTGTACCTGGAATCAATACCAGCCAAAGATATTAGTTGAAGTTGGAGCGCAAACAAAAAATTGACTGATGACTCAATTGACAACAAACTAAGGTCCTAGTTAGGGAATAGAGTGGGGGAAGTGGGGTACAACTAAGACTTTCACTTTCCATACTGCTTTGAGGCCATGTCTTTCAAGTTGAAGTCATGGCCTCAAAGCCGAATGTTTTCTTGACCTCACGAAGAAAAGACAATTTAAAATAATTCAAACTTCTGGAATAAGTAACAGCGAAAAATATTAGTTGAAGTTGGATCGAAAATAAAATATTAACTTATGACTCAATTGACATTAAACCAAGTTCCTAGTTAGGGGATAAATAGAGTGGGGGAAGTGAAATATAACTAAGACTTTCACTTTCAATACTGCTGAGTCTTTCAAGTTGAAGTCATGGCCAAAAAGCTGCATGGCCTCTTGGCATCAAACAAGAAACAAAAATAATTAAAAATAATTGTAACGTTTTTTAAAACTTCACATTGAATAATGTCACTTGTACCTGGAATCAGTAACAGCGAAAAATATTAGTTGAAGTTGGAGCGAAAACAAAATATTGACTGATGACTCAATTGACATCAAACAAAGGTCCTAGTTAGGGAATAGAGTGGGGAAAGTGCAGTATGACTGAGACTTTCACCTTCCATACTGCTTTGAGGCCATGTCTTTCAAGTTAAGTCATGGCCTCAAAGCTGCATGGCTTCTTAATCTCAAACAAGAAAAAAAGATAATTTAAAATAATTCAAATTTCTGGAATAAGTAACAGCAAAAAATATTAGTTGAAGTTGGATCGAAAACAAAATATTAACTTATGACTCAATTGACATTAAACCAAGTTCCTAGTTAGGGAATAAATAGAGTGATGGAAATGAAATATAACTAAGACTTTCACTTTCCATACTGCAGAGTCTTTCAAGTTGAAGTCATGGCCTCAAAGCTGCATGGCCTCTTGGCCTCAAATAAGAAGAAAAGATCATTTGAAAGAATTCTCACTTTTTATGAATGCTGGGTCATTGTGTAGGACGGCGTGACTTTCTTATTTATGAAACACGAGGATTCCAATATAAACTTTAGAATCTTCCTGTTGTTTAGAGCAGACAGTTTAGTGAGACCAGTAGGAACTTTAGAGTATAGAAGTTTTAGTTTTTTTTTTGGACAAACAGAGACAAACATTGATACATGTATTGCAAGACTGTTTCTTGATATTCTCCTGAAAGTGGCTGTAGTGTCATTTTAGGCTTTCTTGCTGCCATGAGGCAACAAGGCAACCACTGTCTAAGTCGTCTTCCATTTAGTGTTGGCCAGATTTGTATATTAATTTCGCAGGTGTGTTCTTTCGCTGCTTGAATCTATGTTTGATCCACACAAAGAGGGGTTTACTGTAAAGAAAGCACCCATCGCATAGATTTATGTGCGTAGTAGTTGTCAGTGATGCTTCTGTGACTCAACACCCTAAAAGAAGTTCATTTACGAGTCGATTTCTTTAGTCTAGGACAGTGATTCTGCTAATTGCGAGTAGCAGAATGGTCATCATTGGAACATAAGAAACAGCGGAAGTCCAATATGGCTTTGAGTCTGTAGATATACCAACAAGGGACTTGATTGCTGTGTATCTTTCTGTATAGATGTGATTATTCACTCGGCATTTGGCGCTGGAAAGAAGTCACTTTGAGGCCTGCAGTACAGTCATGACCTCAACTTGAAAGATTCTAAATTAGTCGGGAATCTAAAGTCAAAGTCTTATTTCCAGTTCTCTCAGCCATATCTTACTTTCCACTCTATTCTCTAACTTTGAGCTTTGTTTAGTGTAAATGTCAATTAAGTCCTCAGTTGATCTGCTTTCGATTCAGTGCTTTTTACTTGGTTTCAGACCAGTGATGCAGTGATGTCCATTCTCGCAAGTATCAGAATAGTCATTACTGCTTCAAACTATTTTCTATTTTTCACTCTTTCTGATTTCAACACTAAACAACTGAAATTGTTCAGTGTCGCCCGTTCAATGTTTCCTCTGTATGCAACAAATTTGCACACCTTGAATCGCGCTCGAATTTAGCATTTTGTGACTGTGTGACAATTCATTGAAAATTCACTTTAAACACACATCACACATAGTCGCATCGTCTCGTATTCACTCAAATTCACATTTAACGGCGCGTCCACAACGTAAACAACAACAACAATAAGAGACAACCAAACTGTGAGACTGGGCGACTGCCTATCGAGCGCACACTCCATTTCACGTAACATTAAATCTGTGATTTATTAGGGTCACGTGACCGTCAAACGGACGAATGAATGCCCGTGCACATGACGTCGTCAGCATCAGCAACAGCAACAAAAGCAACAACATCAGCATCAACGTAAAACGTCATCATTGGCAACAGCACAACGCCGTTGCCGCCGCGGCCGATGTTGATGATGTTGATGCTGCAACAACAACAACAACAAAGTTATACAATCACCCCGGCTGTCAGCCGTCCAAGTGGCAGACAGCCCACCCGAAATTGTGCCGAACACGGCACAATGCACGATGCGAGAAGCGCGCACTGGCCAAAACTAAAGTCAAATCAAAAATTAAAGTATCCTTGGCGCGACCAGTGGCTGTGGCGACGGCGACGGCGGCTAATTTAAAAACCACCACACACTGCACTGAGAGCATAAATGAAATCTATTGTGAATAGTTGAATGAAGTAAATGGAAGTTGGCAACATATTTCATTGTACGTCTGTCTGTTTGTCTGTTTGTCTGACTGTTTGTCTGTTTGTTTGTTTGTTTGTTCGTTTGTTTGACTCATGTGCGCCGTAGAAGCGCGCATTGTTGTGCGGCGCGGTTTGCGTGCTGATAAAATATCAACAAAATAGAACGAAATGGCGGCAGCGAAAAATAGCTCAACAACACAAGCAACAACAAAATAATGGCATTCAAACGAAAAGCGGCAAATTTGTGCAAAAATATTTTCCATTAAGATTAGAGCTACAACGACAGCAACAACAATCAAAAAAATCGATGTGAAAATTGCTAAGGAAATTGCATGAAGTTGTCAAGGCTTGTGGCTTGTGGGCCGGTGACGGCCCGAGTCGCGCACAAAAATGTCACAAAGAAAACAAAAACTAATCAGAAAAAAACAGAAAAGTTTGGCATTTAAAAT
The DNA here is from genome assembly GCA_963668005.1 of Melieria crassipennis. NCBI lineage: Eukaryota > Metazoa > Arthropoda > Insecta > Diptera > Ulidiidae > Melieria > Melieria crassipennis. The sequence goes on along the minus strand of OY764961.1, from coordinate 142,005,482 downwards.
ATGCAGAATGTGACTAAATGAAATTGAAATGAAATTGAAACGAAACTGTTAAGTTAAATTTGTTGAAATATTTTTACATATTTATTTATTTTGTTTAAGTGTTAAGACATTTAAAAAGTTCTTCAAGAAAGTTGATTACAAATAATCATTTTAATTTCAAGAAAAATAATTTGTTTGTAGATTTAGTAGAAAGAATGAAAACCCAAAACGCAATAAATTTTTTTTACAATAGATGACTTTAGTAATCTGTATCTGGCGTTGTATAAATGCAATCGGGTTACGCCAGATGGCACTAGAAAGATAGGATTTCATACTAAAAAAACTTCTCAGACATTTTTTTTATTGCTTGACTCAGTTTTGTTTCAGCATGCGTTAAAGATGAACACCAGCAAAGTAAAAATAGGAAATATTTTCAATCGAGAACGGCTAAAAGTTTGGTCAAGCCAGGATTGACAGTCAGCAAGGTTTTGCTGCTTGTTTGGTTGGATTGAAAGGGAATAATCTACAATGCTCCCCTATGACAAAACGGTTATTTCCCACCTCTATCGTCAACAATTTGACCATTTAGGGTAAGCAACCAGCATTGGCCAATAGCAGAGGAATTGACGGTCCATGATTGATTGGGAAGGCTTTGCTGTGTGTTTGGCGTGATTGACAGATAATCATCTTTTATAGATTTCTTCCTTACGGGTCAACTTTTAATTCGGATCTGTACTGTGTCAACAGTTGGACCGTCTAAAGGAAACAATTGCCCAGAAGCGGTCAGCTTTGGCCAATTGGAGATGAATTGTGTTCCATCAGGACATCAGGCTACATATATCAATAATGACACACTAGAAGATGAAGTTGCTTGGTTGGGAGATTGTTACCACCCATTTAATAGTCTGGACCTGATATCAAGCGATTACCAGCTATTCCTGTCTATGACGAATGATTTTACTGGTGAGACTTGCCTCAAGAGATGTTTGTGAAAACCCCACTGTCCCCGTTTTTTGCCAATAGGAACGACTGTTTCTATGAGGAAGACATAATTCAATTTCCTTCAAATTGGCAACAAGTTATGGAACAAAACGATGCATATTTGACCTAAATCGAATCCTTGTAACCATGCTAAATAAATTCTTAAATGTCATGAAACAATAATGAATTTCTTTTCACTAAACCTTTTGTATTTTTATTCATAAATTATAAGAAATTTATTTATTGTCAAATTTTTTGTCTATGCAAATTGTGATCATTAAAATTAAAATTTAATAGTTTATTAAATTAAAGCATTTTATGTATTATATATTCTTATTTATAAATAATAATGAATTAAATTATTATCAACCTTTTATTTATTCAAATTGTAATCATTAAAATGCAAATTTTATAATTTATGGAATTAAAGTATGTTTTGTATTTTTATTTATAAATAATAATAAATTTATTTATTATGACCTTTTTATTTATTCAAATTGTGATTATTTAAATCCAAATTTAATAATTTATTGAATTAAAGTAGAACAAAGCAAAACCATTTAAAGTAATCATGGATTTCTTTTAATTAAACCGTTTGTATTTTTATTTATAAATATTAATGAATTTAATTATTATCAACTTTTTTACCTTTTTATAATTTAAATCCAATTTAAATCCAAATTTAACAAGTTATTGAATTAAAGTAGAACAAAGCAAAACAAATTAAAGTAATCATGTATTTCTGTTTATTAAACCTTATGTATTTTTATTTATAAATAAGAATTCATTAAATTATTATCAACCTTTTATTTATTCAAATTGTGATAATTAAAATTCAAATTTAAAAGTTTATTGAATGAAGTATTTTTTTTATTTTTATTTATAAATAATAATAAATTTATTTATTATTAACTTTGTATTTATTCAAATTGTGATCATTTAAATCCAAATTTAATAATTAATTGAATTAAAGTAGAACAAAGCAAAACAAATTAAAGAAATCATGGATTTCTTTTAACTAAACCCTATTTATTTTTATTTATAAATAATAATGAATTTAATTATTATATACTTTTTTATTTATTCAAATTGTAGTAATTAAAATCCAAATTTAAAAGTTTATTGAATGAAAGTATTTTTTGTATTTTTATTTATAAATAATAATTTATTTATTTATTATCAACTTTTTTATTTATTCAAACTGTGATCATTTAAATCCAAATTTAATAATTAATTGAATTAGAGTAAAACAAAGCAAAACAAATTAAAGAAATCATGGATTTCTTTTAACTAAACCTTATTTATTTTTATTTATAAATAATAATGAATTTAATTATTATCAACTTTTTTATTTATTCAAATTGTAATCATTAAAATTCAAATTTAATAGTTTATTGAATGAAAGTATTTTTGGTATTTTTATTTATAAATAATAATTTATTTATTTATTATCAACTTTTTTATTTATTCAAACTGTGATAATTAAAATTCAAATTTAATAATTTATAAAACAAATTATTTTACTCCATTCTTTCTTTCTCTTAAGTCTCTTTATTGCATTAAACTAACATATTGTTTTGTTTAAATCAGTGAGATGAATAAATAAAAAATTACAAAAAGTTAAAATAAAATGCCGGACCCACACATACAAACACACGGAACGTGCATATCACCCACTCGAAATCTCGCCGTGAACTGCCATAATGCTGCCAGATTATATCAATTGAAGTAAAAGGAATTTTGTTGTTGTTCTCTGCACAGCCATTCGCATATTCCACTCATAACTTAACAAGACAATTTTTAAATTGAAATCCCGAAATAAAGCAAATCACCGCAAAAATATGTCGTTGGTAGAATTTACTGCGCACATATCCTTTACACTGTCCAACAGCAACAACAACAACAACAAAACAACAAAACCAAAACACCCAACGCCTGAACGCATGCAGGCGGTCACAGTTTATTGTCACCTCCGAAAACGGCGAGCAATATTAAAATCAACAACAACAACAACAACAAAGATCACAGCATCTGAACAACAATAAGAACAAGAGTACAGGCGTAAAAATAACACCAGCCAGTCAGGCAGTCAGGCAGTCAGCCAGCATCTCCGCACAGACTCGTACAAATCGGCTGAAAAAAATTTAATGCCACAAGCGTCGACTGCGCGCCCACGCCTACACGCGTCGCATACGCAACGTACATGTCGCAACTGTCATTTTTGGCTTAAGTCGCCTTTATACGTTTATATTAGGCTGTCTGCCGTGCTGGCGTAAAAGACACATCATTCCAGCGGCGCAAGAAAGAGCGGGCGGTCGTCCAACGCTGCCGCCTGCGTCATTGTGCAGCGTCCAGTGCGCGTTGCACTCGACGAAGCAGCAGCAACTGAGGGGGTGGTGGCGGGGGGAGGGGGCGGCACAAATGATCGTCAAGCAAATTCAAAAGAAATTCCGAGCAACGCGCGACACGCTGTGTGAGAACAGGATACGCCGGCAGCAGTGAGCAGCAGCCAGCAGGCGGCAACGACCGTCGTTCGATGCGCGCTGCTTTTGCACTTTGGGCTGTGTAAATTTTTTACGTTTTTGCATCTTACAAGCAGAATTTCTCAAAACAACAACAACAACAACAACGAAAATGTGAACAGTCAAAATTACGCCAACAACTGATCGGTCGATTGTGTGATCAGCTGCCCAACTGGCCAACCGACCGATCGACCGCTGTCCGCTGCGTGTGTGCGCGCTGGTAAATTGATACGTTGGTGTTGTTGGACATTCACCCGAAAGTCGCACAGGCAAAGGGTGCGCGCGCACCAGACAATGGAAAAGCAAAAATAAGAAGAAGAAGCAGCGGACGAGCTGCGTTCCATTGAAGGAAGAAAAATTACTTCAAAATTCGATACGAAAAGTGTGCGCGCCGGCTGTTGTGTGTGGCTCGGCTCAATTCTGATGAATTACATGAAAGCTGCAGCAACAACAACAATTTATTAATATTTTCAGCATCGCATGGCCTCAAAAGTGTCTTTATTGGTGTACTGGTAGTTGTTGTTGTTGTGAGTGCTGTTGCCCTCCTTGCAATTAGCGCGTGCCGCATGGGCTGGTGACAACAACAACAACAAATAACAGTCAACTTTGAGTAGTAAATGGGAGCTCAACAACATGTCGTATCCACTAAAAAGTGTTTCAAAGTAAAAATTTTTTGTTGTTAGTGTTCTAGATGATTTTTTATTTTTTTTCTTTTTCTTTGAAAGTAGTCGGAATAGAAATATTTGAATAATAATTTAATCTCTAAATCGATTTTCAGCACAATTACAACTGAATCTAAACCAATCGAATAATGAATGAATGAATAAATGAATTAATTAATTAATAAATGAATGAAAGAATGAATAAATGAGTGAATAAATCAATGAGTTAATGAATAAATGAATCAATGAATTAATGAATAAGTGAATAAATCGATTTCTAGAACAATTACAACTGAATGCAAACCAATCGACTAGAGAAATCACACTTGAGCCGATATTAAGAAACTAATCGACTAAAAGAATTAATTAAACTAACCGCGAATAATAAAGAGTGAATCGGTTAGAATAATGAATGAATAAATAAATTAATGAATAAATTAATAAATGAATCAATAAATGAATGAATGAATTTAATTAATTAATGAATAAATAAATTCTAAAGCAATCGACTAGAGAAATCACACTTGAGCCGATATAAAGAAACTAATCGACTAAAAAAATTAATTAAACTAACCGCGAATAATAATGTGTGAATCGGTTAGAATAATGAATGAATAAATAAATTAATGAATAAATTAATAAATGAATCAATAAATAAATGAATGAATTTAATTAATTAATTAATAAATAAATTCTAAAGCAATCGACTAGAGAAATCACACTTGAGCCGATATGAAGAAACTAATCGACCATAATATATAATTAATTAAACTGCGAATAATAATGAATGAATCGGTTAGAATAATGAATGATTGAGTAAATAAAAAAACAAATTAATAAATGAATGAATGAATGAGTAAATGAATGAATTACTCAATAAATTAATAAGTAAATGAAGGTATAAGTGATTTAATGAATTAGTGGATAAATGAGTAAGTGAATAAATGAATAGATGAATAAATGCATATATAAATAAATGAATAAATAAATAAATGAATAAATAAATAAATTAGTAAATGATTAAATAAATCAATTAGTAAATGACTAGTAGAATTATAGAAAAATGTTACTATAACTAAAATAAATCATCAAAATCAGAGATCAACCAAATGAATCATCAAAAAATTTGAATCGATTGGAGAAGAAAACCATGGCATTAATTAAGAGAAAAATCAATCGAATTGACGCTCAATCTAATCACAAATATATGAACTTAACGGAACTAAAAGACTTAAGAAAGAAAATTAAATTAAATTATGTCATATCAAAAATAATCGAATCTAATAAAGCATAAACTGAATCAATTAGAAAAGAAAACCATTTAATTAAGAAGAACTAAAGCCAGACTAAAAAAAACGTCTATTTAAGTTGTTTATCTTTCTTCTAGCCGGCAGCCGCCGTGGCTCAGTTGGTTAGTGCGTTGGACCGCGAGTCGCAGGCAGCAACCTCAGGTTCAAATACTGCCTGTAATAACACCTAAAAAATATAACGGGAAAACTCGTTTTCTCTTTCGGTGGCTGTCCTCTCAGCTGGAAATGGCAAAACCTCTGAGAGTAAAAATTGCTTATGAAAAAGCTCCCAACCTGCCGTTCGGAACCGGCATTAAACTGTAGGTCGCTTCAACCCGCGTAAAAATTCACACGCACAACACGGGTAGTTGCGGGAAGCTAGGCCTTAGTCTCGCGTAAGCGGGCTGTCGTGCCAGTCAATTAATTAATTATTAATCTTTCTTCTAGTCGATTTGATTATGTTTTCTTCAGTTTATTTTGTTGATTTGTCTTGCGGTCGTTTTGATAGTCTTTCAGCTACTTAGTCGATTTAACTGACTTTAGTTTAGTCGTTTTGATTATCTTTCTTCAACGATTCAGTTGTATTTTTCCTGGTCGATTCGACTGCTAATTTTATTGCTGAGTTGATTTTATTGTCACTCTTCCAGTGCCTCTTCTAGTCATTCCAATTGTATTTCCCAAATCGATTGTTTCTTCTCATAAATTTTATTTATTTTTTTTTATTTTATTTTATTTATTTATATGTTTCCTTTAGTCTATTTTGCTGATTTATCTTCTGGTCGTTTCGATAATCTTTTTTCTAGTCTTTTCAACTGACCTCACTTTAGTCGTTTCGATTGTCTTTCATAGTTATTACGGATTTGATTGTCTCTCTTCTATTAGTTTCAATTGCATTCTTTCAAGTCGATTTGAGTGCCTTTCTTCCAGTCTTTCTCCTATTCGTTTCGGTAGTGTTTCTTCTAGTTTATGTTTCTTCTAGTCGATTCAGTTTTTGGTTTTCTAGTGGTTTCAACTGTGTTCTCTCAAAATGTTTCAATTATGATTATTACTATTTGTTAATTGGCCTCCCCATCGTTTTCGATGTCTTTTTTTTAGTTGGTTTACTTGAGTTTATTTTAACCGTTTCGGTTGTCTTTCGTTTTATCGATTCAAATCTCTTCTAGTCAATTCGACTGCATCCTTCTAGTTGATTTGATTGTCTATCTTTCTTTAATTTGATAATGTTTCTTCTTGTAATTCGATTGTCGTCCTTCTATTCATTTCGACATTATTTCTTCTAGACAATCCGACTTTTGTTTTCCCAGTGATTTTGATTGTTTTTTCTCTGATCGATTCGATTAAATTTCTTCTCGTCGATTCATTTTTCTTTCTGCTAGGTTCTTCGATTGTTATTCTAGTTAATTTTATGGGTTTTCTTTAAGTCGATTCGATTGTCTTTGACTTCGATAAATTTTCATCCATTCGATACGATATTCACTTTCCTAGTGGTTTCGATTGCTTTCCCTATGATCGATTCGATTAATTTTCTTCAATTCGATTAATGTTGGTTTTTCTTCTTTCTTTTTAATTTTCTTCTTTTATTTTTTATTTTTTTTCGATTATTATTTTTATTATATTTAATTTTTTTTTTAATTTTTTTAGTTTTTATTTTTTAGTTTTAATTTAATTTAATTTTTCATTTTTAATTTTATGGTCTTCTCGTTGATTTCAATTGTGTTTTCTCTCGTCGTTTTTTATGTTTTTTTAAATCATTTTGATTTTGTTCCTCAAATCGATTCTACTATATATTGATTTCTTTAGTGGATTCAATGGGCTTTCTTACAATATGTATTTTTATATATACATACATATATATTTAAAAAACATTTCAATCCAATAAAGATTGATGTCTCTATTGGATTCAATGGGCTTTGTTGCAATATGTATTTTTATATATAATATATAAAAAAACATTTCACTCCAATAAAGAAAACAAAGAATATAAAAAAAAATATTTAATATGATTGTCTCTAAAACTGTATACCAAAATCTTTTTGCAAGGTTTCGCTTTGGCCAAAGTTGTAGCTGGATTATGAATGAATTTTATAACTTTTTAAAAGTATTTTTTTAATGAACTGCAAATGCCCAATAAAGTGTAAATATAATTTTTTGATACTATTTTCTATTTTAAAATCAACACTCAATGCGCTCTATCTGACAGCCAGTCAGACGTGTCCACTAACGCTTCGTTTCCCCAACTCGTCAGCGTCATTTGCACGGGCCTCTTTTTGAAGAGGGTGCAGGCGGGGGGTTTGGGTGCATCAGCGACACGACAAATGACAACGGCGACAATGCATACGAGGTGCAAATGCGCTGCGCTGCGTCCAATGCAGCTCAATGCCGCACTTGCGGCATGCAGCAAACACACATTTGCACATTGCCACTCGCACATTTACGTGCAATTTCCACGTGACAATTTTACGCAGTGTTTTGTTTGAATTTCTCTTAGTTTTTGTTTTGCGGCAGTTTGCTGGTTTTTTTCGGGTGGCAGTTTTTGTGAGTGGCGCACCTAACGTGAGCCCATTTTTGCGCATCGCGAACGCTTTTTATGGGCGCGCGCGCTGCAGCTGCTGCACGCTATGGCTGCATGTCACTTACTCCAACAACAACAGCAGCAAAAAATGTACCATAAAAGTTCAACTTTTTGTTGCACTGCAATGCGCGAAATTTGCTTAACGGTTTTAAGCTGGAACAGGGTGTGGCGCCGTTGCCTTTCGACGGGATGAGGGCAAATTTTTTATAAAGCGGCAATTTTTGTTTATGCCATAATTTCAAAGCCTTAAAGCGGATTTGCATAGCTCAAACTTCCAAAGCCCCAGCGTTGGTCAATGTGCAGAAATAACTTTTGAAAATTTTTATTTTCTTCACATCACTAATGGCTTTTTTATAAAATGAGATTTTTCATGAAATTTTACAAATTCCGAAATTGTAATTTCCAAAAGCAACAATAAAAAACGATGCTTTTGTTTCTTTCGAGATCCATTAAGGCGACAAGCTCAAAACAGTAACAACAACAACAACAACACTAGCTCTCAAAAATCACTAACACTTTTGAAATTGGTCATCAATTACACCTTCGAGAAAAAATACGGAAAATATATAAATAAAATGCCAAGAACAAAAACGCTGAATGGACACGTCTGTCACGACCTCATTTAGTCGTTGCCGCCGCAACAGTCATCGTTGCCGTCACTGCCGCCACGAGCGCGCACACACTTTTATGCCCATTAAGGCTGCCACTATTATTATTGCTGTTGTTGCTTTATTGTTGTTGTTTTTGTTGTTTTATAGTATTAAAAATTGTGACTCCAAAGTGTCTCGCTAAACGTTGCGATGCTATTTCGTTGCCTATTTCGTTGTTGTTGTTGTTGTGTTCATTGTGTGTGTCAGCATTTTGGAGAATTCTATAAAAGCCCTCACATTGCTAACAACAACAACACACGAAAAACAATAGCAACAATCACAAAGTGAAATACATTAGAGTCGACAACAACAGCACTGACAATTTTCAAAGTTAGAGTGTGGCAAGTTTGCGCCTCATTGATTTCCAACAACAGCAACAGCAACAACAACAAACAACATTCTAAATGCAGAGGACGCACTATTCAGAGGCGCTGCGGCACGTTTACGTGCTCAAAAAAAATAAAATATATCGAAAGCATCAATTTGAGTTCACATTTGGCGACTCCAACTTGTCGCCACAACTTTTACCTGAACCAAATTCCAGCTAAGGTAAAAATTTATAAAAAATTCAATTGGAGAAAACGCAAGTTTTTATTTCGATTCGTTTCGATTGTTCAAATTTTTGTTAAAATTATTATTTTTTTTCTTAATCTTCAATCTTCTTCTATTGCATTTTTAGTCAATTCGTTTGTATTCATTTGAGCTGGTTCAATTATTATTTTTCTAGAAAATTTTATTGTGTTTTTTTAGTCAAATTGGTTTTGCTAATATTTTGTTTTCTTTAGATGGTTTTTCTTTGAACTGATTCTATGATATTTTTCCATTTGATTCGATTGTTTATCTTATAATCTGTTCAATGGGTTTCTGTTAGTAGATTTGATAAGTTTCATTTGAATTGATTCTATAATTTTTTTCAGTCTATTCGATTCTAATCTCTTCAGTGATTTTCATTTAGTTGATTCGATAAGTTTTCATTGAGCCGATTCGATAATTTCTTTTAATTAATTCAATTGTGTGTCTACAATTCAATTAGTTTTCATTTAGTCAATGTTTTTCGGTTAGTAGATTTGATGTTTCATTTGAATTGATTCTATAATTATTTTCAGTCTATTCGATTCTAATCTCTTCAGTGGTTTTCATTTAGTTGATTCGATAAGGTCTCATTGAGCCGATTCGATAATTTCTTTTAATTAATTCAATTGTGTGTCTTCAATTCAATTAGTTTTCATTTAGTCAATGTTTTTCCTCTGTTAACTTTGATTGTTTTTTCTAGTCTATTCGTCACATTGGTTTTTCTTTACTTGATTCGATTGGTTTTCTTTTATTCGATGTTTTTATGTTTTTCTTCTAATATATTTGATTGTTTCTTTTAGTCTATTCGATTGTTGTTCTTGCAGTCGATTCGATTGCTTATCTTCTAATCAATTCAATGGTTATAATTTAGTTGATTCGATAAGTTTTCTTTGAGCTGATTCGATAATTTTTCCAATTAATTTAATTGTTTCTAATCAATAAATCAATCAATCAATCAATTCTAATCAATTTAATATTTTTTCTTCTTTACTTGATTCAATTAGTTTTCATTTAGTCAATGTTTTTCCTCTGTTAATTTTGATTGTTTTTTCTAGTCTATTCGATTCGGTTTTCTTCTAATCAATTCAATGGTATTTCTTTTATTTGATTTGATAGTTTTTCTTGTAATCGATGTTTTCTCTTTACTTGTGAATTTGATAATTTTCTGCTAGTCTTTTCAATTATGTTTTTCCCAGTAATTTTGATTATTTTTCCTCTAACCGATTCGAGTATCTTTCTTCCAGTTGATTTGTTTGTGGTTGCTCTAATTTGTTTTGATTTGTTTTGTGTTTTGATTAATTTGTTTGTCTTCTTGTCGTTTTGATTGTCTCTCTTCCAGTCAACTTCACTGAATTCATTTTTGTAATTTCGATTATTTTCCTATCGATTTAATTGTAACTTTCCTAGTCAATTCGACTGCTTTACGTTCAGTGAAACAATGTCCCAAACAATTACAAATTTAAATACAAAATAATTCTTTTAACCTACTAAACATCAATAAGAATTTAATTTTGGTTTTTTAAATACTTTAATAGATATTGAAACTGTTCTTCTTCTACTTCTTCTGTCAGACCGATTATTGCATGGACCATGTCAAAAGTGAGCCATCAACAGCTGATTTTGTATCTAACTTTGATTTCATTTTTATGTCATCAATGATTGAATTTATCTTCATATACAACTCGACTTTCAACGTGTTTTCTTTATTTCAATAATGTCCACCAGTGTTTTTGTATTTCGTTTCAATAAGTTCAACAAAAATTTCCCAACTCAAACACACTTAATGCCAATATGTTGTTTATTCGTTGCCTTAATTGTAATTGCAATAATTTTTAAAATTTTCACCGACACATTATTGCAGCACAAAGAACAACAACAACAGCAACAAAAACCCAGCAAATCACAGCGCCAGCAAAATTTCATAATAATAAAGTTTATAGCGAATTTTTCTACTTGTCTTTTTTTTGTTGCTTATATGAATTTTCAACGCTCATAAATCATTTCAACGCATTGCAAGACAACAAACATTTCAGCAACAACAACAACAACAACAGTAACAAAAGCCCACAACCCTAACAATGTTTTTTTTTTAATAATTTTTTTAAATTAGCTTTTAGAACAAAATGCAAAAAATAAAGAAAAATTTAACAAAAAAAAAATTGTTCAACAACAACAACGAAAAGCTGCATGTGAGCGCACACAGAAGCTCAAAGGCAGAGTCAACAAAACCCCACAACAACAACAATAACAAAAGCAATAACGACAAAATGCAAAAAATAAAATAGAAAATTGGAAATTGTTGCTTTTGTTGGCATTTGTTTGCGACTCGTTGTAGTTGGGGGGAGCGAAAAATGTAATTTTAATTTTTTTCCTTGCCGCCCTCGCAACGCGTTCGGGCGCCTCCTCGCCGAATTCCGCGCATACTTTGGACGAACGCATTTGCTTGCGCTTGAAGACGGGGCAGCGTTTAAACTGTGCGCCATAGCGCAACGAAAAACAACAAACAGTCGCCAACAACAACAACAATGGCAACAATGGCAAAACGGTAACAGCAAACGCGCCAACGCCGTTGTAGGCAAACACTTGCGCTAAAAAGTTTGATGACAGCGAATACAAACGACTCTGACTTTGACTGCGAGCAGTCGACACGACAGTGCGCCGCACCGCTGCTGCGAAGCGCAACGCTGCGCCGGCTTTGACTTTGGCAGCGGCCGCCAGTCGCTATGCATACGACGCGTCGCTACAATGGCTGACAACACACACCATTATGGTGGCGGCGGAGTGTTGTTGTTGTTGTTGTTGTTGTTGGTGTTGGTGTTGGTGTTGCTTGGCGGACGCTAATGGCGAAAACGATGGCAGCGCGCGCACACGGACAGACAAACGGACGAACAGCCAGCGCAACGGACGCACTGACGGACGGACAGACGTATCGTATGGTATGCAGCGTATGCGCACGACTGACGCGACGAGCGGCATGGTGGCAGCACGGCGGGCCATAGTGATAAATCATTTCAACTGTCACTTTCGAAATACAATTTTATCTAAACAGCAATGCTCTGGCTTTGCTGTTGTTGTTGTTGGGATTTTTGTCGGTGGTGTTGCTAGTGGTGTTAGCTGAAGGCAGCAACGGCAAAAACAACAACAACAACAACAACAGCAACACCAAACACAGTTAAAAGAAGCTACAAGACTGCAGATAGGCTGACTGACTGCCTGACTAACTGTGGGGCCCCGTTGCCCGGCGGCTTCAGTGTTATCACACAATATTGCAATTACAACAAAAAACCCAGCACAACAACAGCACCAAAATAAGAACAACAACAACAACAAAAAAACACAGCGACAACAACAATAACGCCAACAATCGACATTTAGTCATCAACATCGCTGAGCCGTGGCGAATGTGCATACCGAGCCGCAGTTTGCTCTGTTTTTATACAATTTTTTTCTGTTGGTTTGATAGTGTGCGCAAAAATTTCGAGAATTTTCAGGCTGTGTTTTTTGTTGAACTTTGGCCGGCAATGGCACAGCCAAGAATCGAGAAGAATGTTTTTTTATTATTATGAATTTTTTTGAATTTATTCTTTATTTATATGATTTATATTATATAGACTATTGTTCTCGATTATCCGTGAATCGATCAAATAGGAATAAAGGTTAATAATAGAATATGGCAAAAACAAAGATAAGCCCTGTGCCACACAACAACAATTATCCGGGAAATCTCAAGGAAGTAGTGTGTGATGAAGGAAATATGAACTAATTTTCATTCTTTATTATAATTAAAAAAACACAAAGCAACTAGAATATAATAAGAAAAGTACCGTTACTACTAGTGGATAACAATTAGAGACAATAACAATTGACAGAATTAAAATGTGAACACCTCTATTATCCGTGTAAGCCGAAATAGAATTTGTCTGCCTTTATTAGTTACCTTTATTGTGAACTTTAAACAATCCGGAAATTTAAAAATTGATCTAAGAAATTATATGAAATTTTAGCCATTGAACTGAATCTATTATCCCCAATATCTTCGGATCTAACCAATTCAGATAAATGAAATTCGACTGTGAACTTTAAGCAATTCCAAAATTAAAAAAATCATCTAAGAAACTATACACAATTTTACCCAATAAACAGAATTTTTGGACTGGACTTATATTCCGAATATCTTCGGATCCAATCAATTCAGATAAATGAAATTCCACTGTGAACTTAAAACAATCCAAAAAGTCAAGAATCCATCTCAGAAACTATACGATATTTTACCCAATAAACTGGATGAAACTATTATCCCGAATACCTTCGGATCCAACCAATTCAGATAAATTAAATTCATCTATAAATTTTAAGCAATAATTTCAAGAATTTAAATATTTAAACACATGCACGAAAATGTATGTTGTCGACCAAAAAAAAACAATTATTCCGAATGCCTTCGGTTTCAATCAATTCGTATAATTCAACCAACCAATTCAGATACATTAAATTCGACTGAGAACTTTAAGCAATTCCAAAATTACAAAATTCATCTAAGAAACTATACAAAATTTTACCCAATAAACAGAATTTTTGGACTGGACTTATATTCCGAATACCTTCGGATCCAACCAATTCAGATAAATGAAGTTCATCTATAAATTTTAAGCAATAATTTCAAGAATTTAAATATTTAAAAACATGCACGAAAAAGTATCTTGTCGACCAAAAAAACAATTATTCCGAATGCCTTCGGTTTCAATCAATTCGTATAATTCAACCAACCAATTCAGATACATTAAATTCGACTGAGAACTTTAAGCAATTCCAAAATTACAAAATTCATCTAAGAAACTATACAAAATTTTACCCAATAAACAGAATTTTTGGACTGGACTTATATTCCGAATACCTTCGGATCCAACCAATTCAGATAAATGAAGTTCATCTATAAATTTTAAGCAATAATTTCAAGAATTTAAATATTTAAAAACATGCACGAAAAAGTATCTTGTCGACCAAAAAAACAATTATTCCGAATGCCTTCGGTTTCAATTAATTCCTATAAATGAAATTAGACTGTGAACTTTAGGCAATCCAAAAATGTAATAATTTATATTTAAAACTACTTCAAAACTACTAAATTCCAGCCATTTGGGATAATTTTGGTTCGATTGTGTATAAGCTACACAGGGGGAGGGGGTTCAAACCAAAAAAAAAACATGTCTGGTACAAATTATGGTTTCAAATGGTGTTCGGCTCAAAAGTTGTACGCAAAACCCCCAAAACGAAATCCTGTGTGCGTCCATGTTAAGTTAACATATAACATTTGCTTGTATGATTTATTATACACAAAAAACTTTCTTTAATGTGAAGCAATGTGTTACTTCAAGAAGTGAAACAAGTCTTGAAAACCCTCGGCAGCAATGGTGGAACAACTAATGTTTTTGAATGGATGATTGGTACTTGGAAAAATGTTCGCGTTGAGTCAATTTCATAAAATGATCTCATAATTTGAACTGATTTAATGTTTTAGGTCTCTTAAATCACAAAGTGAAGCACGCTTCTGGATCACATAGAAAAAGTCAAACAGGTTTTTAGATTAAGTTAGGTTAGGTTTTTCTTTGATTCTACACATTAACCCAGCTTCAAGTAGTGTATTATTTTTTTAAGTTAGTTCAAGTCTACGGGATGAATGAGCAAATAAAGCCGGTGAGTTTAAAAGTTCATAGGGTTGCCGGTTGCAAATTTTTTTTTTTCGACCAAAAATTATTTAGCCGATTTGTTTTGTTTGTGCCATTGGTCGTTCTTGTTGAGATTTTATTAATTTTCAGAACAATAAGAAACAGAAACTGAGTTTCCAAAGCTCTGCCGAATGAAGATATCGGTTATTCAGGAGTTTAAGAGCTTTGAAGGTTTCAGCCAACGTTGCCACTTGGTAAACTTTTATACGCTTTCATTAGTGTCCGACCGAAACAACTTTTTTGGGCTGATACCGAAACCAAATTTCGGTTTTTTTAATATTCGACCGAAACCGAACCCGAAGCCGAACCTTTCTAGTTGAAATAAAAATTACCATATCAAAGACAATTAAAATTCAATTAAATTATAAATAATAAAAAATTAAAAAAAATTATCTTTTCGTACCTTACTCGCTAATAATTTAATATTATTTGCTAAAAAAAAATAAGTTTATTTACATTGGTGGCATCTAAATTACTCCTTCTTGCTGTTCACTTGCTACACAATAAAATGTAAAAAATATTCTAGAAAGTTTCGGTTTCGGCCGTTTGGTAATTTTTTGGCCGAAACAGAAACCGAAACCGAAACACTTATTTGGGCCGAAACCGAAACCATATATTCGGTCGGACACTAGTTTTCATACAATTCTATTGAATTTTGACAGTTGTTGAAGCAAAGCATGCACAGCCAGTCAGCATTGGGTCCATCATTTTAAGGTGTGACTGACAATTTTTTCAATCAAAAAGCGTAGTAACAAATTATTTATAAGTTCATGGGAAGAAAAACCGACCTCTTCTCTCCATTTCTATAAAGTATAAACAATTTCATTATTCACTTAATTGTCCAAACCAACTCGTTTCCGGTTTAGTTCGACACAAAAAATTAATTAATTAATTAATAATAATTAATTGACTGGCACGACAGCCTGTTTACGCGAGACTAAGGCCTAGCTTCCCGCAACCACCCGTGTTGTGCGTGTGAATTTGTACGCGGGTTGAAGGGACCTACAGTTTTATGCCGGTTCCGAACGGCAGGTTGGGAGCTCTTTCATAAGCAATTTTTTACTCTCAGAGGTTTGCCATTACCAGCTGAGAGGACAGCCACCGAAAGAGAAAACGAGTTTTCCCGTTATTTTTTTTAGGTGTTATTACAGGCAGTATTTGAACCTGAGGTTGCTGCCTTCGACTCGCGGTCCAACACAAAAAATTACTTGTACAAAATATGGTTTCGAATGGTATTGCGTTCAAAACTTTTACGCAAACACCCCTCCCCCAAATGAAATCCTGTGTACGCCACTGGAGCTAACGTTAGTCTAGCAATGGCAGCACTGGTCATACTAACCATTTTAGATATCTCAAGTGAGATCGCAAATATTTTTCAATGCAAATATTTGACAACGCTGTAAAACAGCTGAGAGTAAAATAATTTGGCATCGTACAGAGCTTTCTACTCAGAAAATCAGTGATATAGCAACGTTTCTATATAAATCATTGGCAAATAATTTTAGCTGATTCGGATGCAGTTACAAATCGAAATCATACTTTTTACCAGCAATTGTTGTGTTTCGGGGGAGGGTTGAATCCCCAACACCCCCTGTGTGCGCCACTGTATGCTTTACATGTGCGTTTATGAAAAAATTAATTAAAAAGTATTCCTTGCTTGTTCAATTACACGAAGACGAAAAAGAGTTGGATAAACATTTTGTAGCAAAAAAAAAAACAAACCACCAAAATGACACAATTTTTCTCCAATTCCATAAATTCGGCCGCTTTGTATTTTGACAGCTGAAATCACTGAAATATTTCCAGTGCGTGTGAGTGGTAATTCCTGAGCCATAAATTTGTCAGCCGGCATTTGCGGTTTATTGATGTCGCTCACAGCAAATCGATAAGATTCGAGTGAACTCAAACAATGGATGACTGCAATAATATTTTAATATTATTAAGAAACAAAATTAAATAAAATAAGACCAAAAAAAAACCTTTGCTTTGATTTACGTAAATGACCGAGTCACGCCATAAAATTGCGTCAGTTGTTTTCTTTGATTTCAAAGACTTTTGCTGTTACTAGTGTTTTTGTTGTTTTTGTGTGCAATTGTAAAATTAATCGAATTAAATGCATTTAATTACGCTTAAAATACGCTCATGATTTGTCAGAGCAATTTGACGTCGGCGTTTTCTTGTGCGAAATAAATCCCACCTTCGTGCGAATTGTGCGACGGGCGGCTGCACCAACCAGCGGCCAACGGCAAAAGTTTACGCGACGGCAAATCCAAAAAATGAGCTAGCATGAAGAGCAACAACAATAACAACAACAACAGCAATGACGAAGCAAACGAAAAAAACGAAACGAAACGCAATGCGCTCAATTAAGAAATGAGAAAAATGCGGCGACTACTGCAGCCAACGAAAAAAATCTCCCCACCCATTTTCGTGGCGACGCTGACGAGCGCAAAGTGCGCGAAGAGCGCACAAATGGCAGCGCTCGACGTCAGCGACACGGACAGCAAAATAAGCTGCAAAATAAGCGCAAATCGCAAAGACTGAACTGAAGACTGAAGAAAATGACGGCATGTGCGGCAGATGGTGGCATCGAGTTGGCCGGAGGGGAGTGACCGCGCAAACGGGGAAAACTGCAGCAGGCAGCGCAGTGTACGCGTTGCATGCTCAGATGATTTGCAAAAATTATATACATACATATATATAATTTTTTGATTTTATTTTCATGTAGCTAAAGGCCGGAAATTACACCAAAAACGCGCTCGTGCAGCTGTGCGCCGAATTCGCCGCGGCCATGGCGCGCTCGCTGACTCGCTCACTGAGCGATTTTACGATATTAGCTCGTGCGAGTGTGTGTGTGTGTGTGTGTTTGTTTTACGATATAACCAACACCAGCGCACTGCGAGTAGGGGAAGTGCAGCGCACTCTGAGTGCGTTGAGAGAGTGAGACTGAGTGAAAGAGCGCACAGCACCTCAACTCAATTCGCCGCAACTCCCTGCCCACAAATGCCGCAACGCACTCAACGTGAATGAATGCATGAATGAATTCGCACCGCAACGCCAATGGAGCCATTCCCCCCTCCCACACACACTCGAGCGAACGAAACGAAAAATAAAGTGTTCGAGCCACGACGAGGGGGGGGGGGGGGGGCGAAAAAAATTATGCTGCACGCAGCTCAATGCCATTTGAGACACGCTGGCTGCGCGAAAACGCGGCCGTCGCATCGTAAAAGAAGAAATTATGAAGATTTATGTGCGAAAAAATTCACTTTTAGGGTCGTCAACGCGCCAGACAACGCAGCCACGCAGCCGCTGCGGTTGTCGTCGCCGTTGCCGCCGTTGCCGCCGTCGCCGACAACAACGCAGTCTATTAATTTTTCCAAATTTTTATTATGTTTTTTTTTTGTTTGTAGTGATTTCGATTTCGGTCATGACTCGCTCGCGCCGCGCATCAAGTGTCGCATTTGTTGCTGTTGTTATATGTTGTTGCTGGGCCGCTATTTAATACAAATTGACTAGGTTTTGCTTCGATTTGGCGTTGTTGGGGCGAGGGCAGCAAAAGAAATTGTTGCGACGGCAATTATGAATTTTTATGCGTTTTCACGTTGATTTTTATGAATTTTTACGAGGACGCATTTCCCTTTTTACGACAGTGGTGGCCCAGTGGTGACGTGCGCCACGTTGCTTTGTTGTTGCTACGCGTTTTTCGCATTTAAATCTTTCACTTCTCACAGTATACGTAAAGTTTTTTATGTGGGTTTTAATCATTTGATGGCAGCGAAATTGAAATTCTCACATTCGATTTAATTAGCAGGAACTAAAATTCCGAAATGTGACAAGTTTTTTTTTTATAGGAAAAATAATTTTGAGATGAGTGTTGAACTTGTTTGAAACGCCAAAAGGCGGGTGTGAAACTAAAAATGTTAGGAAAATATGGGCGAGGAAAACAAATGTTTTAAAATTTTCAAAGAATATTTAAAAATTCTTCAATAAATTTAACTTTTCGAAGAATAAAAAATGTTCGACTCGAATAAAATATCGAACAAGAAAAATCAAATTCCTAAAATTTTTTCTATACGGATTAATTGTTGATTGCAATACTTAATATGAATCAATTCAAATGTTTTTATTATAATTTTGTACTGAATGGCCCCAGTTGAACGACGACATCTCGTAATTAATTTGCCTCAGTTCGGGTTATTGACCTCCACCTTTTGATAACCAGTTCGCTTCCAATGATAAATACTTATTTAAAAAAAAAAAAAATTTCTGTTTTGCCAGAAATTGACATTGACATCCACTGTTCTCCAGCTAGGCCGGCTTCAATAGTCCAGCAAGTAGTGCGCTGGTTTCTTACACCAGAAGCTCTGGGTTCGATTCCTAGTTTAGGCTGATTAAACACTCTTTTAATTCTATCTCTGACCATATGAAGTTTTGTGATTCTGCAGTCTTCAATAGGCAGCATTTGACATCAAGTTTTTCAGAGTCTCTGGATCACTTTTTTTATTCTCTTAGCCCATCCGTTTCTTTTGTAAAGGAAAGCAGGTCAGTAATTGGAGATCCAGTAGTTCCTCTTCCATGGGAGTCATCTTGCTAAAACATCTGTCTAGAACGTCTTAAAGTTGGACATTTACTAATATATTCTTCTAGCGGAAGTCTCATTGTCTTCTAAGCTTGGATTCTCTGGTTCTCTAGTTTGTGGGCTCATATGAACAATTTATAGAATTGTAGAAATCTTAAATAGATTTTAACTATATTACTTACATGAAATCAAATGCGAACTTATATCGATCTGGATTTTTGGTCTTAATGGTATTTTAAAAAAGATGCTATACAGTTTATTTACTACGAGTATATATATGTTTGTCTGTAGTAAAATAAACCGTATACAATAAACCATACTATTTACCGACGGCATATGTTCATATGATTACAAAATGACTATGGCAATTATTATTAATGTGTAGAGAACCAGAAAAGTGGCTTCTTTTTGTGTCCTGGCTTGCGCTTCCCTCCTTTCATTGCCAGTAACGAGGCCCACTTCTGCCAACGAGTTACCTTACCAGACGACAGCTGTTTCTATGAAGCACTCAACTGCTCTATTTGAAGGCTTGAAGCTTGAAAGGCCAGAGACAAGACCAGTCTACAGTGGCATATTTCTGTTAGCTCCTAAGAAGTTTCCCATTGCCTTTGTTGCCAGGCGTTTCCAGTTTTCCTTAGCAAGGCGTTGCTTCCGCAAAGCTAAACACGACCAATAACTTAAGAAGAAGCTAAGGTAAGAAGCTTTACCTTCCAAGGAATTATACTACCAAGGCACACATGCCGATACTGCCCGAAAGCAGGTCACTCGCATATGAAGTGCACCGAAGCTTTGTAGCCCTTAAGGCACATGTCACATTAAGCCGAGTCTTTAACCTCAATCCTAGAGAAATACTCGTTAAGGCAGGTTCTCACCTTGTGGGGGAAAAAATTTTTTTTTTGTTTGCCTTATCGTGTAGGTATATGTTTGAAAAATGTGCTCCAGAAATTTCAGATCAAAATCTGAAAAATTACAAAACTTACAGGCCGTTACATAGAGCAGTGTCGAGCACCGGCCAAGCGCGCTTTAAACTTTAAACGCGTTTTTCTGAGAACCACATTTTCGGACCTAACGGAAGTGATTGATGGCGCTGGAATGAACCAATCGTTACCAAATTTCTAATAAACGAACCACGATCAGCCAAAAATATTGAAAATTGTTTATTTAAAAAAATAATAAGTGAACAAAAAAATGCGAAAATCTTAATTTTTTTTTTAAAACCTCATAACTTTTGTAATTTTGATTTTTTGTTTTCATGATCTTGGTTCATTCAATAGATAATGCGGTACACATTAAGAATGTGTTCGATTTTTGTGTTTCAGATCACGGGTTTTGACGGAATCACTTCCGGTAGCGGGGCACCTCCTCGCCGACATGCCGCCACTGATGGACGCCCCCCTCCCCCCTTTTTTGATTCATTCAATTTGAAAAATTGTATTCTCTAAATAAATGTGTGTTCAAATCCAGAAAAAATTTTCAGCTTTGTATCTTTAACCGTTTTTTCAAAAAAAATTCCTAAAAAAAAGTGCACTTTTTCGGATCCACAAGGTGAGAACCTGCCTTAAAAGAAATAAAAACAGATAGATAATGTAGATTATATAAAGTAAGAAATATTGTTCAGTGGTCACCGACTTCTTTACTGTAAGAAAATGAGGAACAAATATTATTCGGAAAATAAATTATATGTAACTTTCCGACGGCCAACTATTTTGAGTGAAAATGGGGACCTAAATAGGTTCCATACATCGTTACATAACAAGATGTATGAATAGAAAGATGAGGTTATATATTATATATATACATATTTTTCAGATTTAGAATTTTACTACAGAACGCCAGGAAAATTTATTAAAATTTAACTAAATTTAATTTGTTCAAAAATGATAAGTTTTGTAATGATTTTTTCTTCTAATAAAAACATCTATCTAAAGACAATCTCCTTGAAACAATTTATTAAGAATTGAAGAAAAATATATTAAATTGAATTGAAACTATATCCAAAGCCTGGATCATAAGGCATACTATATAGTAGAGCAGAGCGTATCGAGCTGAGTCATGTCCATTCATTAGTTCGCCCACTAACCCAGCTAGAATGTACTATAAATAGTTGAGTTATTGAACAGAAATTGTGTATGGATGTAGGAAAACACTCTACAAATTTAATATCACAGACAGCTACACATGTTTTAAGTTTTTATTGGTTATATCCTAAAAATTCAGTTTAGAATAAAAAGGAAACTTGACTCAACTTGAGGTCAAGATTGCGTTTTTTACCATCTTCTAGCAAAATTTTCATATGAGCGTATTTTGTGAAGGTGAAAATTTTCTTATCAAAGTTTTCATAAGGATTTTTCTGTGAATGTGAAACTTTTCATATCAAAGTTTTCATACTTATGAGGTTTTTTTGTGGATGTAAAAATTTTCATATCAAAACCAATGAACTGCTGTAGGAAAATTTTTCCTTTAGAAATATTTTTAAGTAGAGGCAAAATTTAAATAAATTCAATTAAATTTGTCACTAATTTCAGCATAAAATCATTGCAGCTAAAATGAAAACCAAAACTAATTCCACCAACATTAAAAATTTCCATTTACTGTGCCTTCAACTTGCATCTTCCAATTCCATCAACGAAAATTTCAAATGCCCCTAAATCGTATCCCGATATTTTGTCTTCCCTTCACAACTCATACAAAATGTTTTAATTCCAGCTCACTTTCGCCCAGCAAAAAATCTAATAAGTCATTAATATTTACTGAAATGACAAATTTCCGTTGCTTGAAACTTGAAAGTGCGACGGCACAACGCATCGAATGCGTTCAGTTTTTTATTCAGTTTTTTTCCTTCTTAAAGCTGATAACGTTGAAAGTGAGCAGTAGAGAAGAGAAAAAAGTGCACATAAGGTCATTCACACGCCCGCCCCATTAGCGTTGCGGCCTCAGAGCCGCCGGTGAGCACATTCGCTGCGCGTAAACACCCCACAAAAATGTGTTCAAAACGCATTACACCCAAGAAAATTGGCCATTATGCGAC
This sequence comes from Melieria crassipennis, assembly GCA_963668005.1. Lineage (NCBI taxonomy): Eukaryota > Metazoa > Arthropoda > Insecta > Diptera > Ulidiidae > Melieria > Melieria crassipennis. Next base: position 141,982,921 of record OY764961.1, on the reverse strand, counting down.
GGCAACAGACGGGCGGCCGCAAAAAAAAAATGTAACGAAATTTTTAAATAAAGGTGCGTTGTCTGCTTTTAAAATGCAAATGCATATACAACAACAACACGCAAGGGCAGCATAACAAAAATGTGTTTGAATATATAAGACAACAACAACTTGGGGGTTGTGAATTTTTTTCGCAACGATGTTTGAAAAGAAACGCGCACACTATGCGTGAAATTTGAGACATTATTTTTGTGTTTGTTGTTATTGCTGTTGTTGTTTCATATAGACTATGCGTGCTTGTTGTTGTTTTGGGTTTTTTAGTTGTCATTTTCATTGTCTTAATGGCAATTGTAGCTAATAAAGTGAATTACTATGAGCAGCATTTTTACTTAGCGGCGTTTTTTTATTTTTGTATTTTTTTTCTTGTCTCTCTTCTTCTTGTACACTTACCTTGAAAAGTGCCGCAGCACACAACGACAGCAATACAAGTGACAAAAATTGCACATTAAAGTTGAAGCATGAATTTTGAGGTTAGATGCACAGCGCACAGCTGTGTTGCCAAAGAAACAAAAAGCAGTGAACGGTTTTGGCGGGGGCAGGGAAAATGTAAATTTAAAATTTAATGAAAATATTAAATTTTCATGTCTCTGGCAGGTCCCTTGACGGTTTGTTGCTGATATTTTTTTTGCTTTCTATTAATTTCTAGTGACGCGAAGCTCCCAGAGCGATTTCTTTTGCTGTTCTTGGGGTGTTGTATTTTTTGTTTTAATATTTTTGTTGTTGTTGTTATATCAGTTTTAATATGAATTTATTGTGCTGCTGTTCGTTGCTTTCATTTCAACTGCTTCAGAAATTTTTAGAAAATTACTTTCGGCTCCTTAACTCCCGGCAAGTGTCGACTGCTTTTTGTGTTTATTTTTCTTTTGTGAAATTGCTGACAATTTATGTGCTTTTCATGCTGTTTTTTCATTAGTTGTTTTTTCTTTGACGCTCCATGTGCCGCCGCTGTTTTGTTCTTATCACACAATCAACGGACACAACTAAGTGTTGTGGAATAAATACAAAAAAAATGCATACTTTCTTTAGAAAGTCCTTGAATACACAAACAAACAAAAAATGTTAAATTAAAGAAATCAAAAATAAAAAACTTAATAGAAATACACAAAATATGCAAACAATAAATTCCTGAAAATAAATTACTGAAGCATTCTTCTCGTTGATTTTGCTCGTTTCTCTCCATTTTGTTTTCATTTCCATGCCGCTGTCTGTACAAATCGTGCCACAGTCTGCCCGAACAGCAAGTTGACTGTGTCAGATTTTCATTTAGAAAAAGTTGTAATTACAATTTGACACAGCTCAGCGTTGTTGCCTTCGTAACCGCTGCTGCCAGTTCGCCATTTCTAATCATTTTATTTTAATCCATATATATATTTGTCATAATTTCCCAACGCCCAAAGTCTCAACTGTGATTTGGTGTCATAGTTAAAAAAAAACAAATTTTGTAATATTCTTTTTTTTTCAACAATACATATTCGCAGCGGCCGTCTAAGTCCGCTCAACACAATGTCGCATGTAGTTTTATTTATTGTTTAAGCGCGTTGCTAGTCGCCATTTGCTCCTCTAAGCTTTTCGGTCACATGTGCTGCACGCCCCAGAAGACTGCGGAAAAGTACCCCAGCACCGACACACCGTCACACCGGCCTAATACTACTTAAACCAATTCGAAGCGAGCTGTCAAAATCGGCCTAAAAAAAAGTCACACAACAACAACAACGCACCAATAATGCAAAAGTGAAATGTTAAGCTTGCGGGTTAACGCTAAGTTGACAAGTGTTACAAATTGATGTTTTCTTAGTAGTTTCCGTCATAACTCGACTGGCGATTTGTGCGCCGCTCTGACTCTGAGACTGTTCATATTTCTTTTTATTGCTAATTTTTATATAGTAATTCGTTTTTAGCTGTTTTTGTTTTCTGCAATATTTATGTATCTTCATTTACTTCATTTCATGTGCTCGTTTGTTTAGTTTTGGTTTTTGTTGTTTTTTGTTTTTTTTTTGGCGTTTTTATTGCAATCATTTATGACAGCATTAAATTTTGCTAATAATCGGCTTTTCTACTTAAACCATATTCCAGGTCGATGGTGTCGAAGAGAATGGTCATCACCTGCCGATGCTAGAAATGCAGACGCCTCAAGGCGGTTATATTCCTCAGTCTTCCTCGGTAGTCCTGGTAAGTGTGTGTTTGTTATTGTTTTCATTTACACTAACTTTTTGGATACACAAATGAAATTTTTTGAGTGGAAAGTAATGCTTTAAGTAAAGTTAGGTTAGGTTAGGTTCCTGTGGTCTCACTGCACTACCCGCGTTTTGAGTAATTTATTATTTCAAGGTTAGGTTAGTTTAAGTTAGGTTAGGGTCATTGCCTCTGTATGACAGACGGTTAGGCCTAACGGTTATAGAACGTTATGATACCACAAATTCTATTCCTTTGAAATGTGTATGCCACACCTGTTTTAAAATGGATCAAAGTGGGTTATAGTATATTTTAAATAGGCAACTTTTTTTCGACTAAAACGGGTCAAAATTTGGAAAATCGAAAGAGTGAAATGAAAAAAATTCACTAATTATGAGCTAACATGGCGTTGAAAGTTGTTAAAAATGTTAGCCTCAAAAATTGTTCGGTGGTGGTTTATCCATTAACCTCAACAAAAAAAGAGAACGTTTCTGTGACGTTTGGCTCTCTAAGCTAGAATTAATAATATTTTGTACACGAGTTCAGTTCGTAAGGAAATCCCTATGAAGTTAATGTAATTAATGTGAAACATTGCATTGTTTCTTAATGGTTCCAAAAGTTAAAAGACAGGGCTCTGAATGAAGAATTTATGGAATATGAATTAAATATGTACCTCTCCTCTGCTGTAGAACAACTAATTAAATTTCGTGCAACTAAATCATTTGTAATTCATAGATCTGTCGTAGTCTCATCAGTCATAGATCCATCGTAACTTAATGGTTACAATAATCCATAACTCCAACTCAAAAGTTGTTCCACTCTACTTAACTTATTTACTACTCCTTCTACAGCCTACAGTTCTTCTCGTCACCAAGACCTAATCTTGCATGTCGACGTCTAAAGTTTCCTGCTACTCCAGGAATTACGATAAAGCTTCTACGATCCAAACTGTTGAAATATGTCTCTAAACTTTCTCTCGGTAGTTGACTGTACATGGTTGATTCATATTTTCCGGAGTATAAAATACAACGAGAAGTGAAGAAGAAATTCTCCACTGTCGAATAGATTGTTGTCACAGTTGGTTCAGGTCTACAAAAATTCTTTCAAAGCTTAATCAACACAGCTTAGCTTAGTAGATCCAGCAAAACGAAGGTTGAGTTGGTGTAATCTGAAGTATATTGAATACTACTAGATCCGTGTTTCTCTAGCAAAATCAAAATTAGTGTCATTTGATGCTTACTGGATTCTATTAAAACTCGCATTATGAAGGTTCGATGCAGGTGGGGTCATCTGAAGATTATTGTGTTCTAGTAGATCTAGTTATATGAAGGTTGGAGTCATCTATTTAGTACTAGTGGGGGATTCTAGTAGATCTAGCAATACATATAAAGGTTCGATGCAGGTGGGATCATCTGAAGATTATTGTGACCTAGTAGAAAGCTATACGAGAGTTCGATACAGTTGGTGTCATCTCGTCGCCTGAGAAAACGATTGTCGTATGTGCTATTAATCCCAATGGAACATACGACATTCGTTTTCTATGGCGACGATCTGTAGCCTATTGGATTCTACTAGAAGGATTCGTTAGAAGCCTATTGGATTCTAGTAGATCTATTGGTGTCATACGAAGCCTATTTGATTCATGAATATTCTTATTATATATTTTCTGTTTTCTGTTAGAAAGTCATAATTTGTTGCGGTATAATTTGTGGTGAAAAACACTCAATAAAATTTCAGAAATTATAAATTTTAATACTTGACATTAATTTGATCTTTTTAAGTGTTTTACGCTCAATTTAATGTCAGCATATAATTACTTGATATTTTTAATTACGGCAATTTAATTTGTTGCTTAACGATTGTGTCGTAAATTTTATATTTTTAGCATTTATTTTGAATGTTTTGAGAAATGTTCACATTAACTTTTATCTGATTTAGAAAATATGAAGTGACTGACCAGACCTATGGCATTTTAGTTTGCTATAGTGTTGAAGTTTTGATGAGTTGCAGAAGGATTTTAATTCAAATGTCCTTTGTGGAACCCAAAATCAGACAGACCTATTTTCTGAGGCGATATTTCAGACAGTAGAGACAAGCCGTGAGCGTTTTCAAGTACTCTCTGCTTAGCATGGATAACTTCTTTTAGATATCTCTCTTCCTGAGACAAAATTGATATACAAATTTGTCTAGAATTGCTATGGTCTCAGTAGGTTCTATGAAGACTATATCATCTTGGTCTCAGTTGCTTGGGTGCTCAACTTGTTCTGTTCCCCATTACAAGCTCCAGTCATTGCTACCAGCGTGTTCCAATCTTTACTTCCCTGATTTTCAGTCAAATCTATCCTATTTGAGAGTTTGAAAATTCATTTGCCGAGTTGTTTTGTTAAAAATTTCGTATTTTAAGCTGGGCAGCCAGTTCACAGTAATTCAGAGAGCCAAACATAAAAACCGTTTCCAGCAACTTTCGATATTGCATTCAACTTCTGGCAATGGTAGACAAAAGCCCAAAGGCCATAAAATTTCAAAAGACCCAAGAAAATAGCAAAACAACAATAACAACCAACATGAAGAACTAGTAGAAGAAGCAACAGAAGGGAATAGACAGGCCTGAAAAAAGTAAAAATAAAAGAGCTGAAATGCGAATGTCTGCGAGGCAACTCAATACCGCTCAGAGATAGCACAAATAGACTTTGCTGTGAGAGATGGAAAGAGGCTGGCGGGAGGGCGGCGAGTCTGAAGGAAGATTTGCGCCAAGGAACAAACGGATGGATGTGTGTAGAGGCATAGCTGGATGGATGGATGGCTGGATGGATGGCTGGCTGGATGGACGTTGGTTTGAATGGTTTTGCTGGTGGTGAGCGGCTGGGCTCGTTGGTCGCAACTATTGGTGGTGTAAGCCAATTGGTGATGTAAGCCAGCAGCGAGCGTACAAAAGACGCATTTGAAATTGTGTGTACAGGAAGCTGGCATGGAACGATGCGCGGTGGGGCCGAGGAGCGGATACGTCGTCGCCGTAGAGCGCGAAGTACGAGGCGAAAGAGCAAAAAGTAGCAAAACAAAGAATGCAACGGCAATTGAATGCCGATGTCGATGCCAATGTCGATGCAGGCCTTTATTGTTGTTGTTGTTGTTGTTATTATTGTTGTTGTTGCTGTTGATGATACGCCGCCCGTTGGTTGCTGTTGTTGATGTGGAGGATAATGTCGAAGTTAGTCAACCTCGGTCGGAGCTTCGGCGCTGCAGCTGCTGGCGGCTACACACACACACACACACACACACATACGAATGACGCCTTTAGATCTGTCTCGGACGAGGCAGCAGACGTGATTGCCAGCACTTGGCCAATCGATATACTGGCCAGAGAGGCAGCACTAATCTGGCGAGAGTGCAAAGACACTTCGGCCTCTCGATCTGCAGTGATGGAGGCGGTGCGGCGTAAGAGCTTAGCGGAATGGCAGCAACGATGGGATGCATCGTTAAAAGGCCGGTGGACATGGCGGATGATCCCAAGCATAGAAGCGTGGTGCAACAGAAAACACGGCGAGGTCAATTACTTCTTGACCCAAATGCTCTCAGGACATGGATGCTTCCAGGAGTATCTACACAAATGTCAGCACGCAGACGACCCGTTCTGCCCAGCATGCGCCGGGAAAGCAGAAAACGCAGAACACGTTTTGCTGGAATGCAGCCGCTTTGTCGATGAGAGACGGTCCTTAGAAACGCTTCTCAATGAGCCGATCTCTCCTTCAGCAGTAACGCACTGCATGCTGAGCTCGCCCGACGCATGGGAGGCCTGCAGCCGCATCATAACACTCATGATGCTTCGAGTGAGAAGTGACGAGCAGAACGCCCGTCACCGGCCACAGACGATAGCAGCACTACTTCAACATCCGCCTGCGGCAACGAGAGCTGCGCCGTGCACATCGCAAAATTAGCGCGGTTATTCTGCAACCGCCTGCGACAACACAGTCGCAAAGCGTTGAACGCATGGCAACACTAGCCATGACACGGACGAAAGACTGACAAACGAACGATAGAGCGGCAACGCTCACGACGGCCTCCTGACGTAATACCTCACGGTGGTCCCAGGAGGGCAAACCGTCCGGACGAGAGGAGGGTTTAGCGGTTTAAAGTCCCGCACTACTTGAGGCTTTCGATGCTTCCCTCCTCGTTAAAAAAAAAAAAAAAAAAAAAAAAAAAAAAAAAAAAAAAAAAAAACACATACGAATGAGCGACCCTGCTCCTCCTTCCGTTCTTCTCCTCCTCCGCGGCATCGGCAGCGCTGTGATGCAACGCACACTGCACAAGATATCTGCGAGCAGCAGAACAAAGCCAACCAGTCTGCCAGCCAGCCAGCAAACGAGCCGAGTTGAGGTTAACATCCATCGAGTGGAAATGAGGTTCTCAAACACATTTGTGGTATGCATGTTGGAGACGTTGTAGAACAGTTGATAGAACATGCCTGCCGCGAAATGGCAGCAATGGTAGCTGCACAGCACATGCACAACAGCAACAACAACAACAACAACTGCGCCAACAGACCGAACCTGAGAAACAACAGCAGCAGCAGTGCGCCGATAACGCATGCGGCAGCGACCAGAACGACGAGTAGATACATCAAATGGCTGGCGATGGCGATGGCGGCGGCGGTGGTTGCAGTGGCGTTGGTGATGGCAATGGCGCAGGCCAAGTCAAAGACGATGGCTGGCGTTGATGATGAAGGCAACGGCATTTGCGGTGGAGAGCATCAAGTGTGGCGCGGCCGTTGGGTTGGCAGACGGAAATTGCATTGTTGAATGATATTTACGCGCCGACGATGAGAGCCGACGGGCCGCGCCCGATGGCCGTTGGTAATGGCGAAGGCGTAATGTTGGCTATTTTTGTACGGTCTATGCGTTTGGCAAGCGACCGGCGCGGACGCGGCCGCGGACGCAGTGCGTGCGTTTTCATTGTGATGCGCCATCATACTTTACATTCTTTGTCATTTTGTTGTTGCACAGCTGACTTTTTCGCAGCGTTTGGACTTTAGCATTTGAATTATTCGTCTTACATGTCGGCGCTGAAGTCGATTGCGGAGAGTTTGGCCGCCGCGTTGCGGGACAACATCATCGCGCCGGCAGTGTTGACTTTTATGGAGCGACCTATGTCTATATTTATGTCGATTTTGTCGCTGATGTTTGGATAATGGAAATTTGCGGCCGCTTAGCGCTGCACGCTGCATGATGATGCATGAGTGAAGCGTTGGAAATTGGCCATTTTAAATGTTCTAAAACGAGACACACAAAAGTTTGGGGGGAAAACAAAGAATTAGCTTTTGACTGAATGGAAAGCAAACTTGAGTAAATTTGAATTGAAATTCTGACCTGGAGAGAAGAAGTAGGTTACAAAAAGAGAAAGCAATGAGAAGAGTTGAGTTTTGCACATACCAGGTATGCGCCTATGAAACCGGTAATTATTTTTGAAAAAACACGTTTATTGTGAGGAAATGATTACAATTTTATTCTTCAAAGTAATGGTCATCGCTAGCTACACATTTTTCCCATCTCTCAGGCAATTTATGGATGCCTCGCCAAAAAAATGTTTCGTCTTTTGCCTGAAACCAATCATCGATCCATTTTTTTACTTCTGCGTGAGAATTGACGCGCCGTTCCGATAATACGTGGCCCATCGATGCGAACATGTGATAATCCGAAGGCGCCAAGTCTGGTGAGTAAGCCGCATGATCAAGAGCTTCCCAGTTGTACGATGCAACCAATTCTTTGGTGGCTCTAGTGCGGTGTGGTGGTGCGTTGTCATCGAGGAAAATCACTTTGTGTTGCCTGGCTTCATATTCTGGGCGTTTTTGGCGTATAGCACGGTTCAAATCGGCCAATTGTTGTTGGTAACGTTCACCGTTAACCGTTTCACCAGGTTTTAGAAGGTCATACCATACCACAAAATTAACTGTGTCCGCAAATCATAATTTTTAGGCACGTAATCCGACATTTTCCGGAGCGTCAAACAATGCGTTGTTGGATGAAACTTGACAAATTGTGAACTGAATATTGTTGACATATGACAGAAGAAGTAAACATGACATTTGGTACGCTTCCGAAGTTTATAAATATTCGGCTATTTACCGCTAGATGTCGTTACCGGTTTCATAGGCGCATACCTGGTATTGAGAATAAGAAAGTTAGGTTAGGTTAAGGTGGTTGTCTGGGCATGGGACTTGCCGGGAGACACACTTGGGCCGAAATATATACGGAAGTTAATGTCATAAATATTTCAGTTTCGTGAGAAATCAAAACAGTTACATACATATATACTTATATGACTGGATAAGAGACTTTGAACGTAGTAGCATAGGTGCAGAAGAAGAAGAATCTGCTCTGTAAGAATCTGTTCGAAAGTGTAATAGAGCCAAACCACTATTGCGGTCATTCTCGCCATAGCAATTTTTAGTTTAAAATACCATTGAACCATCACTAGATTCGTTCATAGCTTTAAGTTAGGAAGATATGTAGACATAGGCATCGACGAGAGCTCACTTCGGCCATAGAAGCTAATTTTAATACCATATTTTGTATTCAGATTCATTTACACACAGAACCAGTTTGAACTTCTAATGAAACTAAGAAGACTGTGAACAGTCCTATTGGAGACCACTTTTACGAACACCTTTCTTTGACGAACTAAAAGTCATCTTTAAAGGCATCTCTCTTTGACAATCCAAGTGATCTATTGACCACAACTTCTAGAAGAGCTCTCGTTGAATAACTAAAGTGATCCATCGACGATCACTCGATTCTGCGCTCTAAAGGCACCTTTCTTAAAGGATTTATTTACTTTTGCAAGATAAACTCGATTAAATTCGACTTTTTCTACCTTGCTTTGATGATTTAAGTTGATTGATAATCTTATGATGGACAGGCTTCTCTGTTAGAGGCTCCTCAGGTTCTGTCTTCTAGAGACACCATGCTTTGACAATTTTAGTAATCTATCGACGATGAACACAAAAACGCAGATCTTTTTCACCTTCCTTTAGTGATCTAAGTGATAAGTTGACTGATAAGCTGATGATGGTCAGTCTCCCTTTCTAGAGGCTCCTTTCTTTAAAGATTTAAGTGATCTATCGGATATATTTAATTTTTCGAAGATGAATGTCAGGTTTTGCTTTCTAGAGGCCCCTTGGTTTGACAAACTTAGTAATCCATCGACGATCTACACCGAGATTCGACTTTTTCCACCTTGCTTTGGTGATCTAAGTGATAAGTTGACTGATGATCAGATGATGGCCAGACTTCTCTTCTAGAGGATCCTTTCTTTGAAAATTAAAGTGATACAACCTGACATGTATCACTTTAATCACCTTCTAGAGACGCCATGCTTTGCCAATCTTTGTAATAGATCGACGATCAATGTCAACATCCGTTTTTATTCACCTTCTTTGATGATATAAGTGATAAGTTGCCTGATAAGCTGATGATGGCCAGGCTTCTCTTCTAGAGGTTCCTTTCTTTGATGATTTAAGTGATCTGTGAACAATCTATGTCAGACTACGCCTTCTAGATGTAGCTTTCTTTGCAAAGCTAAGTGATCCATTGACAATGAATATCACACTTTGCCTTGGAGAGGCACCTTTTGTTTAGAGATCTCATTAATCAGTCGACAGTCAGTATTAAAGTCATTCGTTCTCTATACAAACTACTTTAATCTAAATTATGTGCCTAAGATCATCATCGGACTTCATAAGATTTCATTAGATAAGCCTTTACTTAAGAATTTAAGTGATCTATCTATTAGCTGTCAACATAAGCTACACAGTTCCATTTATCGAGAATTCTGGATAGAGTTCCATTCTATTTCGTAGCAACAGAACGGGTCTATTGTGGTTTCCTGAGCTGACACGCAAACCCAGTAAAACCGAAATTAATTTAAATGGTTTCCCAGTCACCAATTCCACCAGTTCTGTCTGGGTCACCTCTGGCACACATTAGTCAACATTAAAACTCGCCGAAACGTGCATTTCTCGCATTATGCGACAATTAAGCGTTAAAGGCCCAAACTCCGCCCCAACAACGCAGTTACCGGTCGTCAGCTGATAAGCGGCCACATTCGCGCGCGCGTCTTATTTGCGGAAGTACGACGTCCTATCTACGATAGCACTCGAGAGCGCTATCACAGTCGCATCATTAAAGCGACTAACGACAACGACGCCGACGACGACAATATCTGCATCTCAGCATTTCGAGCAGTGATTTTCCATATAGCAAACGCGGTCGGCGCTGCACGCTGACTGGAAGATGTGGCGGCCTGATTTGTTGCGGCAAAGATGCAAAAAAACGGCCGCCGACAAAGTCCATGCGACGAGCGGCTCAAGTGAAGCGTTTCATTTCGACACCAAACAAGAAAAAGAGCAACAACAACAACAACTGTAAACCAAAAAATAAATAAATTAAAAAATAAATACAAAATTGCAACAACAACAACTACAAAATAGTCACAGAAAATAAGCGAATATTTGCCGGCGACTTACTTTGGCCTTTCGAGCCCACTGTGAACTGTGAATTTTCGAATAGTTACCGCCAGTCGGTGACTTGGCAAAGCGTCTGCCGGCCATCTGTCCGTCTGTCTGTTGCTGGTGCATCTGCATGCAGCGTGCAGCATGTGGCATGTCAGCGCAAGCGGTAGAAGTGCTTTGATTTTTGCTTGATTTCTTTCAAATTCGACAAAAAAAATGTAAAAAACATTGGAAAAAGTCAACAACAAAACGAGTCGACCGGCTACAGGCGCAGCAAATAGAGTTGCACATACGAGCGCGCGTATGCAAAACGGCATGCGGCATGTGATGCTTGCAGCATCTACAATTGCAACAACAATAACAACAAAAACGGCAGCAACAACGCATACGCGACTTGAGCGCATCGCATTGTGTGCAGCGAGTGTAACGCCATTTTTGCCCCAAACGGCCAACAAATGGCTGGCAACAACAACAAGACTAACAGCAACAACAACAACGAAACGCGCAGACAATGCCGCGCTACACTTTGAACGACTGCGGACGCTCGGGTCGCCGCATTTCCCCGCCCCCCCCAACCAAAGGTGATTCCAATATGCAAACGAGTTGGCAACAAAAACAAAAACAACGCAGAACCAAAGTAGACCCAAATCGCGCCGCAAACGAAAACGGCCAGATGAAAAAAACAACACAATAACAACGATGTGCAACAACAAATGTAGAAAGAATCGGAAGAGTCGAAGAGTTTTGAAACTTGCAGTCGCGGACGAGAAACCGCCAAAAGGATAATCAGCAACAATTTAGTGTTATTACGAGCACATAGGAACAGTGCGATCGGCAGCAGGCGTGCGCCGAGAGAAGCGCCAAAGCAACGGCCAAGGCATGAATTACGCCTCGCATCGGCGCACATGGCGCACCGCACCGCCGCCGCTGTCCCCACCCCACTCAGTCACCGCCGCAGCGCAACTATGCAAAATCGACGCTCAAGTGTGCATTTCAAAGAAAATCATTATTGAAGTGCTGGCGGAGCATTTCGCATTTCGCTGGGACTCTTTTCACCGCAAAAAGGTTCGCCGCTGCACGCTTCGCCACACCGCACTGTCGCCCGCGTTCGTTCGCAACGCTGTGAAAAGCGCCGGTGCGACGGCAAAAATCAGCGCGGCACACAAAAAAGCTAACACCAGCCAGCGAAAAGAGCTAAAGCGGCGCGTCGGAAATTTCCATAGCGCGCCGCAACTTGGGACCAAACGGCCGCCAGTTGGCGAAGGATCGCGTCTGGCCCGCTCCACGTTGGCATGCATTGAGGTTTTCATTGGAAAAATGATTTGCAAATTGACTTTAACGAATTGCCGAATGCAGTCAGCCGCGACAGGCACCGCAACAATGCCGCCATACTCAACAATAACAATAACACAAACAGCTACAACAACAACAACAAAAGGCACATCAACAAGCCACAGCAATTTTGCTTTCAGAGAGCAACATTTGCATTTGGGGCTTGAAGTTGGTACACAAAAGACGCTGATTTGTTGTTGTTGCTTTTGTTGTTGTTGCAATCGAATTGCTGATTGGTTGCAGCCATTGCATTAGTTGTGTTTAATTTTCACTAATAAAATTGGCAAAATATTTGTCAGGTCTTTGTTGACCAATGAGGCCACAGTTACGTGCAAGTGTGGTTGGTATTGTTGTTGTATTTAATGAACAATAAAGAAGATTCTCGAAGAATATGCTTGCCGTATTCAGTTTTCGAATTCTTTGAGTCTAATGAATAGAATTTTGAACATTTTGACGCGCCAATTCATTTGGTTGCCTTAGTTTCTTTACTGCTAATGCTCTGAGCTACTAAAAATAAGTTCAAATCTTGGTCCCAAAAAGTTGCCAGTATTTTTTCGTTCAATGAACACTTTCATGCACAGAATCAATAGCACAAACGTCCTCAAAAGGTGAGATTTCTTGTATTTGGAGTTTGCTTGCCGGTTGCGTTTCCCAAGAGATCGAGGCTGTTTGAAGGTCTCGGAGTCTCTTGCGATTTAGGTTCTTTGAAGGTTGAAACTTCTTGAAATTCGAGTTCTTTTGAGAATTGTGGTAGGAATAGAGGCTCATTGGAGGTCGAGATCTTTTTAAAGACGGGATCCCTTTTGTATTGAAGTCTTTTGTTTTTTTGATTCGAAATCTATTGGATGTTGCGTACTTTTGAAAGCTGAGGTCTTTTAGATACCGAGATTCCTTTTGAATGTCCAACTATCTAAGAAGTTGCGGATGACGAGTACTGTTGAAGGTTTCAGGTCTCTTAGAGTTTGAGGTCTCTTAGAGCCCGAGGTTCCTTGGTGCTCAATGTCTTTGGGAAGCCGAGCTATCTTTGAAGTTGAAGTTTCTCGAATGTCAGTTTTGTTGGAGGTTGACGTCTTTTAAATACCGAGGTTCCTTTGTGCTTGAGGCCTTTTAGATACCTAACTTTCTTAGAAGTTGAGGTCTCTTGGATGTCGAGGATGTTGAAGGTTAGAGGTCTCTTAGTTTTTGAGGTCCTTCAGAGCCCGATGTCCCTTAGGACGCCGAGCTATCTTTGAAGTTGAAGTTTCTTGGATGTCAGTTCTGTTGGAGGTTTACGTCTGTTAGATGTCGAGGATCCTTCTTGCTCGAGGTCTTTTGGATTCAGAGAGCTTTTAGATGCTGACTCCTGTTGGAGGTTGAAGACATTGAGTTATCTTGAGGCGACGACCTTTTTTTCGAGGATGTTGAAGGTTGGAGGTCTCTTAGAGTTTGAGGTCCTTCAGAGCCCGAGGTCCCTTAGGAAGCCAAGCTATCTTTGAAGTTGAAGGTTATTGGATGTCAGTTCTGTTGGAGGTTTACGTCTGTTAGATGTCGAGGATCCTTCTTACTCGAGGTCTTTTGGATTTAGAGAGCTTTAAGATGCTGACTCCTGTTGGAGGTTGAAGACATTGAGTTCTCTTGAGGCGACGACCTTTATTTGGCCGTCGTTCATTGGGCGTCGAGGTCTTTGAGCTGAGCTGCCCTGGAGGTCGAGACTTCTTGAAGATTTAGCAGCCCTGGAGGTCGTAGTCTCTTTGAAGTTGATGCCTCTTGGAACTGGAAATAATTTGGATATTGAGGCATCTTGGTCTCATGGTCTCATCAGGGCCTCTTGAGCTAAAATATCTTAATTTGAACTTGAGGTCTTTTGTAGGTGAAGATCTGTCGGTTTGAGGTATTTGCAAATCTACTAACTAAACTGATAATACAGTCAATCTCGATTACCGCAATTATAGATAAACCAGGAAAAACTTAAATAGAAACATGGAAGTAATTTCTCCGATGTAAGCAACAATAGCAACATTAGTAAGATGGACCGAATATTTGTTGTGCAACCAAGGGAAGCAAATTTTATGTGTACATTTTATGTGATCAGAAACTGGCGAAAAGATGGAAGATATTAGTACGATAAGCTGTTCAATCACTTGATTGGCCAGATTGAGCTTATGAAATGAGTTTACGATGCGTAAGTCGATGAATTTCGACAAAAGGAAACCAGTAACCAAATGGATGTAATGAGTTTTAGAAAAAGGATTGTCAACGTTTGATGTAATTAGAAGCTAGAAACTAGACTAAACAAGACCCTCTTACCCCTTGATACGATCTGATGAATCTGATGAACACAAACTAGAGGCCTCTGAAGTATGTCAGAGATACGTATTGCAGTTTTAGTAGAATGATAAGTACTACTAAAGTACTAAAAAATCCTAAGAAAACAAAAAGCTATTCGGTAGTGGCCCACAATGTAAAAACTGCTCAAATAAACTCGACATTTTTCTAGAATTTAAATTTAGTACTTCCGCGACAGAAAGATTTCAGTGCTTTCCACTCGAACATTAAACTCAAATGCCGCAACAACAAAAACATTTTTTAATTACGAATTTTAATTTGAAATTCAGAAATTCCAACGCTTTGATTTCCGTTTCGCAACAATTTGCCAAATGTTTTCGATGCTTTTCTGATCGTTTGCGTTTCATGAATTTTGTCGCTGCCGAAATGCGAAAATATTTCGAGCACATTTCGGAATTTCAGAGTTTCGAATGCGTTACTCATTGCTGGAAGATTAATGAATGGCAATTAAGATGCACATTAAAGTACAGCGGAGAAAAGGAAAACAGAAAGAAGGAAAGAGAAAAGATGAGCAAGAACGGCGACGTGAAGCAAAAAAAAAGGTGCAGTAATGTGAACTGTTGCTGACTGTTGCTGACTTTAGCTGAAAATACAAATGACTTTTGATCGAAATTGTTGTCCATGCATACTGACAACAATTTAATTTAATTTTTTATTAGTATTTTTTTTATTTTATTTTTTACAACGCCATGTTGCACGTACGACAACATTTGGCAAATGTTGTCCACTTGCAGTCACTGGGAGTGGGGGAAATTTTGTGCAGTGTCACATTGCATTTGTCAGGCGCGTTGTCGCCATGACGCGCCACTGACAGCAGCGACGGCGGCAATGCGTCCAACAAAATTTCTCACACTCTGCAATGGCGCGACGGCAGCCAGGCCCAGCCCACTTTCAAGGCTGTTCGCAGCACGCAGCGATGACCTTCTTGGTGACGCTTTGAAAATTGATTTCTTGTGGATTTCACCAGCCATCGTTGTCGTCGTTGCGATAAACAAATTTGCACAAAAAACACAACAAAGGAGACACAAAAAAAAAAACCAAAAACGAATCGCACAAAGTGCCAAACCAATTTTGCATACGAAATGCGACGTCAATGCGAATGCGGCGAATTGCGCCGCCGATGCAACTTGCATGCGTAATTCGTTGCGATTTGGCATTTGGTTGCGCGCAAAGTTGCAACAACAGCAAACGACAACGACAACGACACCACAACACCAACGCCAACGCCAACCGCCCGCACAGAGCCCATAAATGTTTTTATAATCAATTAACAAAACAATAAACGTTTGTTTTGAAGCCAGACACGTATTTTATTTAAGTATCTAGAATATTAAAATGGGATCAACGGCGTCGACGACAATGCGACAACGTAGCAAACAAACAAGCAAACAACGCACACACACACAAAGCATGTGCAGTGTTTTGGCCATTTAAATGCTGTGACAGTGGCTAGTATGACAACAACAACAACAACAACAACAATAATAAAACCACCAAATACCACACTAAGCGAAGAAGCATTTCTACAAGAACAACAACAATGAAATACTGAGCGCTGAACTGACAGCGGCATAATGAACCAAAGTCGAAAGGTCGATGCGAGATATAACAAAACGCTGGTCGAATTTTTAAGAAAACATTGCTTACACAGTTTTGCTGCAAGTAGAGTGACACAAAAGCTGCTTAAAATGCTGCACGGAATTTCGAAACCACAGTGCGCTGCCGCTTTGTAGATGCAATGAGCGCAACAGAAACAAAAACAAAAAGATTCCAAAGTAAGTGGTGCTCGAAATTAAAACAACATTAGTGTGATAAACAACATTTGTAGTAATAAGTAGTAAAATGAAAACAACAATAACAACAAATGAAAAAAAAATAGTACTAGAAGCATTTCATTTGGTCCTGTGGGACTTTTTTCTAAAACAACAATAACAACCAATGAAAAAAAAAATAGTACGAGAAGCATTTCATTTGGTCCTGTGAGACTTTTTACTATCCTTACACAGGTTTGCCTCCTTACAGGAGGTTTGTGTACATCTTTTGAACCGAATACCATTCGAAACTATATTTTGTATCAGAAATGTTTATCTTTGGGGTGGTTTGAACCCCCAAACACCGTGCCCCCTGTGTGCGCCACTGCCTGCACCATTGCCACGTCCTTTACAGTTGAATACTTGAACACTTCAATAGCAAATATATACTTTTTTCATACCAACCACGCCCTCTTCTGGTTGCTTAAAACTTCTTAAAATGCGAGAATTTTTTGTAGGTTTAAAAAATTCAACCACGCCTTCTTCTGGTTGCTTAAAACTTCTTAAAATGCGAGAATTTTTTGTAGGGTTAAAAAATTGCCGCTTTCAGGTACTTTTGTCAGGTCGCAGTGCATATAAAAATTGCACTCTTCATGTACTTTTGGCTCTTTCCAGTCCACGGCCTTTGCTTCTTTTTTGGCTATACTTTTGTTTTTTTCCTGCCTTTTGTTGTTTAAAACTGGCATTAAAAGAGATCGAAACAGCATCAGAAGTGGCGCACAATAATAAAAAAAAAATCCACTGAAATCGCTATGTCCGACCTCAAAGGTGAGAATGAGAGCTTAAGCGTGTAAGTAACAGCGTAAAGTAACTTAAAGTTCCTGGCGGGCATCTTGGACATGTGCGGCGGCTTCTTCCGTCTGTTGCTGGTTGTTGTTATTGTGCTAAATATCATTATATGTATGTTGTAGTTGTTGTTGTTGTTGTTGTTGTTGTTGTTTTTGCTGCAACAAAAGCTTAAGACGATTATTTATGAACTCTTTGCGCGCCGAGTGTCAACTGCGTTGCATTCTCAGTTCGGGCCGTGGCCATTGCAGCCGTGTCCAGTCTTTGTTGTTGCACAAGGATTTTCAGTTATCTGTGTAACTGCTGAACGCAACACCATGTATCAATGCGTGTTCGATGACTGCAACAACAACAACAACAACAATTACAACAACCTACAAAACGCACACAACCAATGAATGAAAATCTTACCGCCAGCAGTCACCAATACAGAAAAAACATAATGAAATAATATAAATAAAAAAAATTGCAAATAAAACACAAATAAATGCAACAAAAGTCATCAGCAAAGAGAAAATAAAAAATCAAAAACCAAAAAAAAAAAATTGAGCAAAAGGCGAACGCTTTTAATTTTAAAGATCACGGCCGCGGATCACGTTGCGACTCATCAAGCGCGGCAACGCACTATTCCCAAATGATTTTAAGGTGTGTTGCTGGAATTTTTAGTCATTCGCTGAAATGATTTTTTCCCATTCTGTCTTGTTTGTCTTCTTTTTTTTTGTCGTAGTGCTCCACAACTCTTCAACTGTTCGAGTGTTGGGCGGTTTTGTTTTTTGTTTGTCAACTGCTTGGGCGCGCAATTTTTTCGCGCCGCTGCAGCGCGCATCGTTTGTCGCAGCGGCCGGTGTATCGCGTTTCATTGAAGCGCGAAATTATTATGCCTAGTTTGGTGCCAAAGCCGGGCATCGGCAGCGGCACAAAAAGCGGCGCGAACGTTTAAAAATATTTTTATTGCGTAAAACCGAATTTATGAGACAGACTTTAAGTAGTCGCCAAATGCCGCAGCGACCCAAAGCGCTGGACCCAACCAACGCCAGTTGCCGCACCGATCAATGCGCATCAAAAGCCGTCTTCGAGCGAGCTGCTTTGGCTGAGTGTTTGTGGCTTTTTTGTGCGCCTGCAATTCAATTTATTTTTATACGCATTCATTCGAGCGCAAGTTGTAGGGATTAACTTTGGCAGATACTTTATAATTTTTTTTTTTTAATTTTTTATTTAACTAATCAACAATTTTCAAGCTAGCACAGCAACTGTTGCTAGTTGTTTTATTCTCAGAATTGGCGCATTAATATCAAACCAGCCAGCCAGCCAGCCACACTGTCTGGCCGCATCGAAAAGCCGCTGCCGCCGCCTCCACTCATCAAATCCTTCAGATTGATTTGTTTATGACGAATGGCCAAAGCTTCATTCTCTCTATTGTTGTTGTTGTTGTTGTTTCTTCACCCAATAGTATTTAATATTAAAGACCCTCGTGTTGGCGCAATTTTGAAGATGGTTTCGTATATTTTTGGCCATTTTCGCTTTGATTTTTTTTCATCGTCACTACGCAGCCGTCGTTTGATTGATGGCCCAGCAGATATTTCATTTTTATTTTTTTTTTAATTCTAATGCGCACAGCATAATGCACACAAATCACTTAATATATACAAAATACATGCGCATAAATATAAAAATGTAAATAAATATAAATACAAAGTTGTGGTATTAGCTGGTTGAGACCAGTTGAAATGGAGATTTGATTTGTTTGGGTTCGGCTTATGCGGTCGGTGGTTGTGTCTATTTGGGGCTGCGCGCACCCACACACAACGAACACACACACAACATATACACACACTCACGCACATGTGAAACATATACATACATACAAACACACTCAGACCAAAAACGATCTAAGCGTTTAGCGTTTATTGCTTTGTTTCGGCTTTGGCTTTGTTTGTATGCCATTTTTGACATGGGAACGGCCAATTGTTTTTTGTTGTTGTTGTTATTGGTATTTCTGTTTAGCTCATACTGGCGCACTGTTTGAAATCGAGACTGCTTTTCGGCGCATATTGAAAAACCGCAGGAATCAGCGCAAAGCACCTGTTTCAAGGTTAAACGTAATTTATTGTTTTGTCATATTTGGCGTAAAACTGAATGAATTTGGGCATTTGAGCTATTTTAATGGTTATTATTGAAATAAAATTCAATTAAATATGAGATATGTTGCAGAAAAATGGTTTAAAAGCGATTTCAATATGCAATAAACAACAAATGCTGGCAAATGAGTAAATGTGAAGTATTTTGTTGGCTAAGAGAAGAAATGGAGACAAAGTCTTAACGAGATGAAAGCTGAGCATTGGCCTGGGATTTTTGCCAAACTAATATTCGACTAGGAAAGATTGGATGGGAGTACAGTTGACATTACTGTCTACCCTGAAGGCTTAAAGAAGGCTTAAAGAGTTGACCTATCCGGTCTTTGGTACGGGGATCTGTAGGCCTTTCGTGAGCATATTGGATGATTGGTCTGACTATGGGCACCATGACATTACTACCAACACCCACGTCTCAAAAAAGATGAGCTGAACTACTACTAATCTCTACTTGGAGGATCTGTTAGCAAGACAGTCATAGTGTGTTATACTGAGACTTTTGCACTAAGATGGCTACTCAATATCCAACAGTAAAGGATTAAAAAATTAATCTGACTAAGAGCAACGACAAGATTAATCTCTATATCGAGTTGGAGACTGGAACTGAAGCTGGTTTCAGTCAAAGTCAAAGCAACTCCAGGTTTTGAAAAACAATTCCTCATAGATCTAACAAACTGTCACTCGTAGCGGTTGAAGTGGTTGTTGCACTATTTCTTTGGGTTTTGAGAACTCCCAGATGAGGCAGTTTTCTTTCTTTACATACCTGACAGATTAAATGTGAAGTAAGAGATACTATCCACGCTACATTTTCATCTTTTTTATAGTAAGTTTTTCACATTTGGATTGTAAAATTTTTCAAATATAAGTAGTGACGCCTTCTAGAAAGCGAGAGCCACGATGTATTTTTATCATTTTTCTAGTGAACTTTCAATAGTATTTTTGAGGGTTTTTGTTTTTTGTTTGGGGTTGGAATCTTTAAAATATATCGACTTTTCTATGACGTCGCAGTATGCCGGATTTTAACCTGGTCGTGTATTAAATAAAATAAAATAAAATAAAATAAAATAAAATAAAATAAAATAAAATAAAATAAAATCAAATAAAATGAAATGAAATAAAATAAAATAAAATAAAATAAAATAAAATAAAATAAAATAAAATAAAATAAAATAAAATAAAATAACATAAAATAAAATAAAATGAAATGAAATGAAATGAAATGAAATGAAATAAAATAAAATTAAATAAAAAAAATAAAATAAACAAAATAAAATAAAATAAAATATAATAAAATAAAATAAAATAAAATAAAATAAAATAAAATAAAATAAAATAAAATAAAATAAAATAAAATAAAATAAAATAAAATAAAATAAAATAAAATAAAATAAAATAAAATAAAATCAAATAAAATAAAATAAAATACAACAAAACAAAATAAAATAAAATAAAATAAAATAAAATAAAATAAAATAAAATAAAATAAAATAAAATAAAACAAAATGAAATTAAATTAATCAAAATATGTAATATCCAACCCTAAAAGAGTTCAATAAATCGTGCAAATAAAATAAAATAAAATAAAATAAAATAAAATAAAATAAAATAAAATAAAATAAAATAATATTAAAATAAATAAAATTAAATAAAATAAATAAAATAAAATTAAATAAAATAAAACAAAACAAAATGAAATGAAATTAATCAAAATATGTAATATCCAACCCTAAAGGAGTTCAATCAATCGTGCAAATAAAATAAAATAAAATAAAATAAAATAAAATAAAATAAAATAAAATAAAATAAAATAAAATAAAATAAAATAAAATAAAATAAAATAAAATAAAGTAAAATAAAATAAAATAAAATAAAATAAAATAAAATAAAATAAAATAAAATAAAATAAAATAAAATAAAATAAAATAAAATAATATAAAATAAAATAAAATGAAATTAAAAAATAAAATAAAATAAATTAAAATATTTAGTTGTAATGGACCCCCACTTCTCGCGGTATGTGGGGGAGAGAGAGGCCGTGGGAAATAAAATAAAATAAAATAAAATAAAAAAAAATAAAATAAAATAACCACTATGTGGTCCGCTTCGGTAAATCCTCGTGTATGGTGTGGCTTTCAGTCAGTAAGAATCCGGCTGACTGGCTGGTAGGTTCCAGTTTCTATAAAGATTTTCTACCTCTTTCCCACTTTTTTCTTACCTTTTTCTTCTGTGGCTATAAATGTCACAGTACATAAATATTCATATTTGATTACTGTTAACAACTTATTTCATATGACCATTATTATGATTTTTTAATCTGTTGTATCATAAAAATTAATTCAAAAATATATCTTTTCAATTACAGACAATTTCGGCACAAGTGCAAGTGGTAAGGAAATTTTAATCAATTTTTACACAATTTTTTAAAATTAACTGAAAACTTGAAAATTCCATAGTGCTCTTTTAGAGTCTTCGCTACAAAACCAAATATTCTAAAAAAATTTATAAACAGGTTTTTATGCACACGCATTTTCCCATCGCCAAGTGCGCAGTGCAGGATCGCTGCTGCAGTCTTTAACATTTTTATTAATTCCTTCACAAATGCCGCAATTACTCAAAATTCGTTCCGAACAATCCGTCAAGCGTTCTGCGCGTACGTGTGTGTATGTGTATGTACGAAACTCGAAATCGTCGTTTCGTTGAGGGTTTTCTCAGCGATTGTGACCCATCGGCCGTCCTTGTCTGGTGCGTGCACCGAGCGTTGCATTTAGCATTTGACAGCACCTATAATTACCGCCGACCATAACCCATCATCATCTCGACTGTGTGGGGATATAAATTTTCCGATTAAAAACCATCTTATCATTATTATAGGCTGCACCGATGCACGCTACACGCTTCGATTTCGGCTTCGACTCGGAGTTTGACTTTTTGTGTTCATGTGTGAGCGGTCTTGAAATTGTTCGCTGTTGTTGTTGTTGTTGTCTGATTTGTGGCACTGCCACAGTTCGGGGTGTCTTGAGCGGCGACTTTTCGATTGTACGTTTGTGTGTGTGTGTGTGTGTGTGTTAGTTTGGGGTTTTTTTTTGTTGTCAGTTGCGCCGACGCGGTTTGTTGGTGATTTTTGGTGGCATGTGTGCCGTGAAGACGTCTTGAGGCTGCCTGCCCCTTTTTTCACTCGCTCGCTGGCTTTCGATGGAGGCATTATAGGATTTAATGGGGATTTCATGTGTGCGCCGAGAGAGCGAGGGGCGCACGAACTTGTATACAGCCGATAGGCGAATCCCTGCTGCAACAACAATCTAAAGAAACTGAAACTCTTTGTGCGAGCGGGTGTTGCTTTCAAATGTGCGCGTTGTTGTTGGTGTTGTTGTCGCTGTTGATTTCCTGTGAAATACTGTTTTTTCTTAACATTTATTTTTATTTAATTTTTGTTTTTTTTTTGGTTGGTTGGTGTTGGAGTTGAAATGTGCGCTGGATGTTGGTTTTGTGTTTTGAAATATTTGGAATATGTGGTAATTCAATACGCTGGCCGCCAGCAGCAGCAGTGCGACTATGTTTTGTGCGTCTCCAACGGCCGCGGCTGCTGCCTGTTTCTGTGGCCGGGCGAAAAGGTCAAAAATTTAAATTTGGAATTAGTGAATTATGTGGCACAACAACTACAACAACCATAGCAAAGGGTTTTTAGTTGAAGAATTTCCAAAGATATTTCATTATTATTAGACAGCGAGCGACAGAGTGTGTCAGTGCGTCAGTTGGCGGCAGTGTTTGGTCGTTGGAGGAGGGCACGCAAGCGATTATTGGTTGCTTTGTGTTTGAAAGCGGCAACTACGCATAGATATAGTTATACATATGAACACACATACATATAAACTCACATATGTATGTATAATTCTTATGCAAGCAGCATCTGTGGTCACTCTCAGAGTGTGCGACTATGCGCAGGTCAGCAGAGGTCAAACGTTTTTAAAACAACATAAAATCTTGTTTTTGGAACAAAATTGACTCTTCTAAAATCAGTTGAAATTTTTTTAATTTTAATTTTTATTAAGTGTACAAAAACGTTTGCATGTATTTAATTGACTTCAGCACGCCAATGCATTTTACACTTTTCATTAAAAAAAAAAAAAAAGAAAAAAAAATTCCAAATTAATATAAAAAAAATACAAAAAGAAAAAAATAATAAAAAAACCAAACTAAAAGTTGCTGCAAAAACCACTTTCCTCTTTCATGGGAAGACTGCCCCGCTTGGCAACGCGGCAACCTGGCAACCACCACGCACTGTTCCGCTTCGCTTTCCGCAACGTCGCGCGCCGCATTCTCGCAACGCCACTAAATGCAACACTTTTCGCCTTGCACGCCTTTTGTTCAGTTTTTGTATTATTATTTTTTTTTTTTTTACTACAATTTTGCACATTTTTTTGCTGTTTGCAGCCGCTGTTGTTGTTGTTGTTGCCGCGTCATGGAGAACGCCTCATTTGCGTTCTTAATAAACCATTTTGTTGCCGCACTACAGCAACGCGTATAAAATTAGTCTTCACATATGGCAGCACACGAACATGGCCGCAAAGCAATTGCAAGCACCAACAAACAACAACAACAGCAACAGCGTCGCAACAACAGCAAAATGACAGCCGAAAAAAAAACCCGTTCGTGTTGAAAGATTTTCACATGCTGCACATAAGCACTGCACTGCAGTTTCGTGACTTATGCGTTATAATTTTTATATTGTTTACACACACACACACACACGCAAGTGTGCATATGTGTGTGTGCCTGTGTATTTATTCGTCTACATTGACGTTTAGCATAGAAAAATGGCAAATGTGGCGCACCAGCGTTTAAAGCAATAACATTAAAACAACAACAACTAAAAACAACGGCAAAGTGAGTCGCTGTGGCCGAAGACAGCCGCAACAGCCGCGAGCTGACTGAATGCATTTTGCATTTTGCACTTTGCTTTGCTTTGCTTTGACTTCATGGCTGCACATATTGCAGCAATTATGATGTCAAAATATATATGTTTCCCAAAACTGAAGTGATCATTAAAAAAAGAGGGGGTTTCACATTCGAAATAAACGATCTTAAAAAAACGTAATGAAATACTTTAAGTGAAATTTACCAAAATCATGGAAGGAGTTGGAATTTTTTTATTTTTCACCTCTTTTTGTTAGCCGCAATTAGCAACGTTGACCCTGGTTTATTACTGAATCAGTTCATAAACTTTGGATGTATAATATATCTACTTTTATTTGTTAATGAAAACAACAACAACAACAAGGTTCGGTTGCGCTGCAGATCTGTTGACTTCAGCCTGGAGTTCGTAATAAGCAGAAAGAAGAGCAGTGGTCCGTATTAAAAAAAAAATATCTATATATATCTGTAGGGCCGATGTTATGCTGCCGGTCAAATGATCGTCGGGCACGGATAAATTGTTGTTGCTTCAATGTAAAAGAGAAAAATTACGCTCTCCCAATTTTCTCTTTTAAATACATTGAAGCAACAACAATTTTATCCGTGATCGGTGCCCGTGACTGGCAGCATAACATCGCCCTAGGTGTATGTGTGCTCAGGAATACCAGAAGCATAAATCCTACCCATTCCTTTCGTTATTCATCTGTCTAGTGCAACAACTCTCCGATAGTTCAGCTCCTTTTGCATTATTTAGTCTAGACAGGAACCTATATCTTAGCTAGTGCTGCTCTTCACGCACGTAGGGGGACGGAGCTTGGGGGTTCACACCTCCGCCCAAATACAAAAATTTCTGGTACAAACTAGGGTTTCAAATGGTATTCGGCTCCAAAGTTGTATGCAAAATCCCCACATCGCACAGTGATTCGACTCCATACAACCGCGGGACAAAATTAGAAGGAGTGGTCCGTTCTTCATAAAATTTGGTAAACTAGTTAATCATAGTCTGCTGAATTGAAATATCCATTTGGTTTTTCTTAAACTGTTGTAGTTTGGCAATGCCTGAGGCTTAATTTTGCAAATTTCGTAATTTTTGGAAAGCTATAGCACCGAATGTGTTGGCTAGATTTTTCAGATTTTACACTTAATCGATAACGTCAACATTGACTATTCCAAAGAGTAACAGAAATTGTATCGGGACCCTCTGGTTTTGCAATAAAAACGATAATAATAGATGTTTGTTTTGCATTTTTGCAGATTTTATCAGTTTTCGTGCTAATTGCATACTTTTAGGCATAAATAAAATAAATTTTGTCGAAAAATACGTGTTTAGACCATTTTTCAAATTGAATTATTTTCTGAGATCGGAAGGTATCGGAGGATATAATTACATTATCCGACAAAGAAAGAATGCTTCTTAAA
Source organism: Melieria crassipennis (assembly GCA_963668005.1). Classification (NCBI taxonomy): domain Eukaryota; kingdom Metazoa; phylum Arthropoda; class Insecta; order Diptera; family Ulidiidae; genus Melieria; species Melieria crassipennis. Next base: position 141,957,491 of record OY764961.1, on the reverse strand, counting down.
ATAAAAAAAAATCCAGGAACATACTTTCACATACTTTTTAGATATTTTCCTCTAAGTTTTGCCAATTTTCAGATTTTTAACTTAGAAAAATATTTTGAATTAAAAGTGAAGTAAAAGCCTACGCTACGCAAATTTTGGGAAAACATTAAAAACGAAAATGGCCACGTCATTTCGTAATCTATATTGAAAGTTTAAGCAACTTCGTGCCAACCATGTATTTTTAAAATTTGTTTTACTCAATAGACTAAAAAACAGAAAATATGAGTTTAAATTTTTTTGTGAAAAAAGTTTCAACTTTGAGCCGCTTGAGCGCAGACACTAATTGATTTTTTGCACAGATTTTTTGGGGTTTTCTTAGTTGGAGTTTTTTCTTTCAAATGACATCAAAATCGTTAAATTCTGAGACCATAAATTTTTTTAATTTTGTCTATGGAACGAATCACTGTGCATCGGTACGAAATTTGGTACAAATTTTACTAAAACTATAACAAAAATGTAGTGAAAACAAGTGGGATGACATACTTTGAAGCAGTGAAACCATATAAATGTATTTTCGTATAAATCAAAATGTTTTTATTACACGGTATAAAATTTGATATTTTTAAAAATGTACAACATTCGAAGGTTGTGTTGAATGCTGAAAGATTTCCTTGATACACATTCTTCGGGCATAGCAATGGACCTCGAAGATTTACAAGTACGGTGTGTGCAATTTAAGTCACGCTCCTACTCGGAGGTCTGAAAAAACCATTGTGAGTTGATTCACATAGGTTTAGATATATCCATAAGTTTTTTTTCTCGAAATACAATCAATAAGTAAAACATTTTGATTTTTTGATGAAGTTTAGTAGGTCCGATAGTTGCATTGTTTGGATAAGACAGAAACCTATATCCCTAAAAGCTGAAATTTTTGGTTCCCGTAAAGCTGGACAGTGACATGTGAAGTGTTCTGCATCACCACAGCTTTTGCAGACATCTCTGGACTGCTGGTGCCACTTTCCAGTTAGCGTTCTTACATATCAATTTAAAAATTTAATCAGTAAGCTGAACAACTTTTTAAGGAAGTTTAACAGATCCTATAGTTCAGCTTCTGTTGATTTGTTTAGACAAAAAAGGAACCTATACTTAAAAAAATGGTTATGGGTTCCTGTAGAGCTGAGCATTGCCGTCATAAGGGTTCTTCATCTTCATGAGCGTGGAATCTATGGCACCATGACTTGTAATGATTTCAATCAGGAGCCTTGTAGAAGTACGATTCTGCAATAAAATACGAGTATATTGTCTTCTTTATGATTAACATCGGCCACATGGTGGGGAGAAAACAGTTCGGTGAGGTTGAGGTTGAGGTCTCTTAAAAAAGAGCTCATATACACAAATGAATGGCTTGTTGAGTTACCTCATTGGATACTGTCCCTTTTTGAAGAATATCTTCGCTATGTTATATAGTTTTTGGCTTTTCCTCTCCAATAAGTAAGGAGGCTGCCTTACCAAAGTGATTAATCCCTTGAAATGGGCTCCTCACTGTTTCCATGTTATCGTTAGCAGGTTAAATCTGAAATCAACTGTCTTTTATTTTGATTTGGAAAAATTTTCTTAAAAATATTTTTATTTTTTATCTTCTACGCTTCAGAGAAGTTCCCCTTACAAGGAGTTGACTATGTTCATGAAATTAATTTAGTTCTATTCGGTTTTTTCAGATACTGCTCAACGGATTAGAATGATTTTCTCACTGCTGTACAACACACTGTGATACATAAAATACAAAATTAATGTGTCTTTTAAAAACCATACAACTACGGAACGTCTGTTGCGCTAATCCATGTTGTGTGATCCATGCAAAGATATCAAATTTGGAATGTTTCCACTGAACAAAAACAAATACAAATTTATTGGATTTAAAATCAATAATTTGTAATCAATCAATCAATAATTTTAATCGATAATTTTTCAACTCGAATATTGTTGTCAACATTTATTTGGACTCGATTACGACCTTAAGGGAAACAAAGGGGTTCATGAATTCTTGTAAGGAAACTCATATTTGAGTCTTCAAAATATTTTCTAAAAATTCACTCCAAGGTTAAATAGTGCTGTTTATATGGGCTACGAAGTTCTTTTGCAGACCTGATCCACAGTTTTCGTACTTACACTTTTGTTAATTTTTTCTAACTGAATTACTGACATTATAATGAAATTCAGTCCAAAACATAATTTTACTTTTGGTGTCGATTTAATCGAGATTCGAACCCATGCGTTGTAGTTTAACCCATGATTCAGTGGGTTATGGGGTCTTTACTTTTCAGACCTGATCCACAGATTACTTACTTTTGCTCACTTTTTCCAGTTGAATCACTGACATTGTAATGAAACTCCTTACAGAACATAATTTTTTTTTGTTTTTTTTTTGTTTACATCTTAACCAAGTAATCACAATAAATGTGTGTGTTTTATTTTTTTAATATTTAATTAATAAAATTAGTTTGATTTTCTAACAAAACTAAGGAGACTGTGAACACAGTCTTCCATAGACAGTTACGTCGACAAGATTCTCTAAGTACGAAATAAACACTTAAACACATTTTCAGTTTTGGCTTAATTATGGCGTTGAAATTAATTTCTGAGCTTTGATGTATTCAGCGACCTATAGTAGAATTTTACGGCAAATATTTTCGTGGTACATTTTTTCCTTAAAAAGTCCTGTTTTACAGGACATTTTTGGCAGTTTAGAAAAAAAGGGTCAAATTGACCCATAAAAATAGTAGCTACAGGGTTAAAATGTTCCACAAAAATATTCTTCGTAGTGTTTTACATCAAATTGCTGTACCCATCATATACCTAAAATCTAAGGTTACATAGTTTTCGTATGCCGATTCACCATAAGAATGTGCAAAAGGGGAAAAAGTTTGACCCCCCTAAAAAAAATTTTAGACGTAAACTTTCAAAACGCCGATACACGTATATTTTTTTTTGGTCCCCTCTACCAGAATCCGTTGTCAGAACCTTGTTATTTTTTTTTGTGTTGTGCAGTGCTATTAAAGAAAAAGTTACCCAGTTCTGTTCAGAGTTCTCCTCTGCTTCTCCTAGAGAGCATAGAATGTCAACAATGTTCCAAATTTCAGACACATTTTAAATATCTGAGCATTTTCTGAAACAATTTCCCTTCCATTTTCTTGCATGCTTGCCGCACACACCATGTGGCAAGTCACTGAGCGCCAACGCTGCAACATGCATCCAACAACAAAAATTCAAATGTCACCCACGTTGATCATATTTTCATTTTTTTTTTATTATTTTTTGTTGACTTTTTTATTTTTATAATTTCCATGTTTTGTTCCTTATTACTTGTGTGTTTCTGCTGCAATGCAATAACAACAGCAACAACAACAACCAACTGAACCGAAAAGCTCATGTGCGCTTCTCTGAAATGGTAGGCAGAATTATGCGGCCAGCATCATTTTTGTCAACTGCAAACACGTTTTTATGCTTTATTGCTGAGACTTTTTTGTGTCTTGTTGTTGTGGTTGTTTTGTTTATGCTTATTGTTGTTGTGGTGTTGCATGCATGCAGGCACAAATGCAACAAAGCGACAACAACACACACACAGCGAAGAAAAAATCCATCGAGAACACCCAAAAACAAATTAAACTTGCCGCCATTAATCTTGGAGGTGAGTGAGTAAGCAGGCATTTGTGACTGTGCGACTGGCCGGCGGCGGCGGCAGCGCTCGTCTGGTGGCGTTGGTGACCAGTTAGGCGCCCTCAAATAATTGTGAAGTTTGTCAGTCAATTTAAAGAAAATATAATAATTGTTTTATATTTGGTGTTGGTTTTAATTGGAGTCGAAGCCATGAGTTACGGTTTACCAAATGATTCAATGGGCTATGAAGTTCTTTACTTTGCAGACCTGATCCACAGTTTTCCTACTTACACTTTTGTTTATTTTTTCTAACTGAATTACTGACATTATAATGAAACTGAGCCCAAAACATAATTTTACTTTTGTTGTCGATTTAATCGAGATTCGAACCCATGCGTTGCAGTTTAACCCATGATTCAGTGGGCTATGAAGTTCTTTACTTTTCAGACCTGATCCACAGTTTACTTACACATTTGTTAATTTTTCCCCCATTGAATCACTGACAATATAATGAAACTCCTTACAGAACATAATTTTATTTTTTTTGTAGATTTAATCGGGATTCGAACCCATTCATTCGAACCTGATCCACAGTTTACTTACATACACTTTTGTCCAAGCTTTTCTTTGAGTCACTGATGCTATATTGAAACTCATTACCGAACATAATTTTACTTTGGTGTTACTCTAATCCTAATTGGTACCCATGAGTTCAATTCAGTGGGCTATGAAGTTCTTTACTTATCAGACCTGATCCACAGATTATTGAATTTTACTCACTTTTTCCAGTTGAATCACTGACATTATAATGAAACTCCTTACAGAACATAATTTTGTTTTCGGTGTTGATTTAATCGGGATTCGAACCCATACGTTGCGGTTCAGCGTATAATTTAGTGGGCTATGAAAGCTCTTTGAGGCCTGATCCGGAGTTTACTTACACTTTTACAATTTTTTCTATTGAGTAAGTGGCATCATAACTTCAGAAATTTTTTTTTAACATTTTTTATTGAAAAAAAAAATGTTTAACATTTTTTATTAAAAAAAAATTTTTACCAATTTTTATTACAAAAAAAAATTATTTTTTTAAAACATTTTTTATTAAAAGCAAACTATATTCCACCCTATTTTTGTTGGTTCATTGTTAAAATGAGACTCATTTTTATTTTCCGAAGTGTTACTGAAGATTTTCAATTCGACTCAAGATTCTCTGAAATTCCAATTGTCTGTTCGCTTCACTTCAAATATTTTACTTTCGGGCCCCAAATGGCCGCAGCCCGCCCTGTGCGCCTGCCGCGTGCGTATGTTGCATCATTGTTATGGTTGCTGGAATGACATCGAGCCGGGATGCTGCACGGCCGCGTGCTGTGCACACCAGCCACTCAGCCAGCCAGCCAGTCAGTGTCGTCGTGGCGCAATAATCAAGGTGAGATACATTTCAGCATGTCTCGTAAATTCGCCTCAGTATGCAACGTCTGCACTCGGTCGCATTTGCATATTCCTTTCGTGCCGCATTCGCATTCGCATGCGCCGCGTCCCTCCAAGCGCCGCACTGCACACAGCGATTGCGATTTCGATTTCGATATTAAAAATTCGCCCATTCGCCTTCGCTGCGCCATAAATTTGCCAAATTTGACAATTACGAGCGTTATTAATAAATAAAATAGACAATAAATTGATTTGCATGTGTGCGTTTGAGTAATTTGGCGTAATGACTTTTCATGGTTTTGGGTTTTAATGCGCGTCGCCGACACGCCATGACTGCAAAACTCCTGAAACGATACAAAAAAAAAAATGAGTAATGAAATCGCTGCAAAAAGCTAAAGAAATGCGAAAAAATCGTAATCGCAGTGGTTGAAGGCGCGAGAACATGTGTCGATCGTGCGCGTTCGTACGTTCGATGTGTGGGAGCTGGGTGCCGGGAGTTGGTGCGGTAGGTGTGGGCGCACTTTCATCGAACTGCTGGTTGCTGGCTGCTTGCGAGGCGGCAACGTGCAAACGTGCAAATTGCCGATTTATGCGCGATTTTAATGTGAATTATTAACGTGCGGAATGTTTAATGCGCCTCGCCAGCAAAACGTCGATTTAGCGCCGCCGGAGTTATGCTAATTTTTTGCAGAAAAATCGAAAAATTGAAAAATCTTCAAGTTGGTTTATTTACTTTGAAGATTCATTTTTGCTTCAAGCTAATCAAAGATCGGTTAAAAAAAGGTTAATAGACGAAAGATGGTCGAAGTGGGTAATTTTCCATCGGGGGCTTTTTTTTAAAAGTGAATATACAACATTATGCTTGGTTACAGTGGCACAGACAGGGTTTCATTGGGGGGAGGGTTCTCTATTCAACTTTTGAACCAAATACCAGTTGAAACCATATTTGTCACCCAAACTCGTTGTAACCAGTGGCGCACACAGAGAGGTTTCGGGTGTTCCAACCCCTTCAAACACAAAAATTGCTGGTATTGAATGGCATTCGGCTCAAAAATTGCACCCAAAACCACCCCCTTCCCCCCAAAATAAAATCCTGTGTGCCCAATTGGCAGTAACAAACAAATATTTGCGAGCTTTTCAGTCCCTAAAAGTTCCCTGCGTGCGCCTCTGCTTGGTCGGTTGGTGGGTTGGAGTGGTGATGTCCCAAGATTTACTATATTCCCGGTTAGTACTGCTAAAGATGCTTAACCCTCTCGGTAATCTGCTCGTTACAGTCACTTCGAGAGGTTAATGAAGGCAAGAAGCGAACCGAAAGCCCCCGAAATCGGTGAACAGTGGCTTTCCCAACGGTTTGTCTCGATAGAGCCGAACAGGCGCAAAGGTAGTGGCAGCTAGTTTCCTTCTCGTTCGAGTCCTCGAAGCTGCAACATCAGTTGTTGTATACATTCTACAATGGGCCAGTAACCTCTGATAACCGCAGTAAGCCTCGCCAAATCTCGACGTCCTCTGTTTAAGTGGTCCGGGGATCTGCTTTCACTGCTTATGGACCAAAGTGATTTGCTGATTTTGTAAGATTCCGTTCTCAACCATCTATTTATCACTTTAGCAAGGGAATTCTTAAAGACCGGAAACATTTTTCCATACATTGGAAAATTTGGAATAGGTATTATTGTAGGAAAATTTTGAATATTTTCCAATACATTGAAAAAAATCTTTTTCAACGTAAATGAAACCGTAACCGAATAATGCATTGAAAGTGGAGTACAGAAATGTTCATAGACAAAGGCAGACTTTTGTAAAATTGTTTGTAAAAAAATTAAAAAAGGATTTCAGCGAATTACGGCTTTTTTGTGTATGTAATTGATTTTAATTTTAACATCGAAAATGAGAAATAACTCAAAATAGTGAAAACGGAGTACAAAAATGTTCAATAAACAAGTGCTGAGTTTTGTAAAATTGTTTGCAAAAAAATTAAAAAAGGATTTCAGCGAATTCACTCATCTTACGGCTTTTTTGTGTCTGTAGATTTGAAACATTTTTAATTTTAACATCAAAAATGAGAAATTACTCAAGATAGTGAAAGCGGAGTACAAAAATGTTCAATAAACAAGTGCTGACTTTTGTAAAATTGTTTGGAAAAAATTTTTTTTTAAATATTTCAGCGAATATCATTCATCTTACGGCTTCTTAGTGTTTATAGATATGGAAAATTTTTCAGATTATTTTTTTAATATGATAGTGAAAGTGGAGTACAAAAACTCTCGTACATAAAAACTGGGTTCATTAAAATTGTTTGACAATTTTATAAATTATTTCAGTGGGAATTTGGAGACTTGGAACCTTTTTCAAGACATTGAAAATAGTTTGCGATGAAAAATTACAAATAACTGAATCAGAAATTGAAAGAGGAGTAAAAAAACTAGACTAGAGATAATAAGAGATAATACTAGACTAGACTAGAAATAATAAAATTGTTGGAAAATAATTAAATTTTTATTTCAGCAACAGTAGTTAATGGTTCTTGAATATTTTTTTGGGTGGTTGGAGCATGGAAGTCGAAGGAGGAGTTCAAAAAACGTTATGTAGGGACTAAAGATAACTTCAATGAAATTATTAGAAAAAAATTAGAAATGTATAAAGTTCTTTTTAAAGTTTTTTGCGCTTGGAATCGGGAAACATTTTATTTATTAATTTTATTTAGACAACAAATTGGAGATAACTGCATTAGTAATCGAAAAAACAATACGAAAATTAAAAGAAATAGAAGAAGGAGTCCAAAAATTGTAAATTGACTAGGGATAAAAAAATGAAATTGTTTAGTAAAATTCGTTATATCCTTTTTTTTAGAGGTAAGAGATAACCTATCAATGAAATTATTAGAAAGATGTAGAAGAAGGGGTTCCGGAAGGGTTAAAAGAGTCGAGATAAAATCAATGAAATTGTTTAGCAAAAGTCATTAAATCCTCTTTTTTTAATATGGCTTTCTTTACCAATACATTGCAAAATTTTGTATAAATAATATAACTGAATGTGATGAAGGAACTGTTCAAAGGAAATATGAATAGTGTGAAAAGAGATTCTCACAAGAAATTTTTTCATAAAATTTATTTAAAAAAAATGTTCTAAAAAACAACATTAACACTTCTGTTACCTTAGGGTCATTTTCGAGTAAAATTTGACTTTAAAGAGCCGTAACTTTCTTATTTCTGGTAAAGAATTGTTTTCCTTTGGACTCAGTGACTAATTTTATGCCATTTGAATATACGCTAAATTTCATTTTATTTGCAACACTGGTTTACGTGCAAATGAGCAACTATACAAATTTGACCTTAGGGTCATTTTATGACCCATAGTACTGAAAGCAAGAAATTGGTCTATGCGATGTGAATTTTATTAGATTTGGTTTCAAAGTGTCGTGGATAAATGTTTCTGGGATTTTGGTTTTGTTTTGTGTTGGTAAGAGGGCGTGGCACTAGCTATACAACCCTTTCTACTATGGAGTAAAATCGAAATTATGAGTCATCCAGCCTTGCAATTTCGTGCAGTGTTCCCATGTAGACATATTGTTCCACTGAAAATATTTCATGGGCGTTTAATAATGGGCGTGGCACTCTTTTAACGATCCAAATTTTGAACATAACTTTGGAACTATAAGTCGCACATCAGTGACACTAAGATCAAACTTACTATTGGGTCATGTTTTTCGACAGGGGAAAAGGGAGGAAGGAGAAAAGGGCATTTAATAAAGGGCGTAGCTTCGCCCACACATCTTAATGAGCAGTTCAAGAGCCCTTAAGCTTCAAAGGATCGAAACCGAATAGTACGAAAACTTTATGTTTGCTGGTATGAAATTTTGATTGAAGCTTTCAATATAAGTAAATAGTACATATATTTAGTACGATTTCTAGCAAGTAATAAATTTCGAAGAAATTCCAAAAGGAGTGTGAACAAACTAGATCAAATTTCTGAAACATATTCGTATCAGCGACAAGCAAACAATTTACTCGTTGCTGCAGTTCGCAACTCTATTATTCCTTGCGGAACCATTGCATTTGTGATATGAAATTCATCCCTGAAATGATAACGTAACGCTGCTTATTCTATAAACTATTGGAAAAGTTACTTCCTGGGCTTCAATTTTGCGAAAAGAAAGGCAGCCAATAATATAATCGTGTGAGTTATCCTCAGCAGTACATTCACTAAAGAAGAAGATACTCAGTGAAAGGAAACGATGGGGCGCAATCCGGGTTAGCCGAATATATTCATTTTCTTCTTCGGGAAATGGAATAATGTTAATTAATATATATTATAATTTGTATTGGTTCATTGGTGTCAATATCTAGTATGAGTTTAACATTTTAGCATACTTTTATACAGTAAACCTCTAAACTGAGTAATTTTTTGTGGGCCACGGGAGCAGGCTTTCTTGCGAAATCATTTATTTTTGGGCGATTAACGATTAATGATTGTTATCTGTTATATATAATATAATTGTCCAAAAATTAGTTACGATATAGTTTTAACTTCTGAAGAAATCGCAAGAATTAAAGTGGCCGAGAAGAATATCAAAAACCTGGGCATGGTCTCCATGTTGATCATATTTGACTTCAGTAAGGCCAAATAGTCGCTTTTCAATAACAAAAGTAACTAATAGTTAAAATCACATTGTCTTAACTTTTTTGAACAAAATACAAAGAAATAAATCGGGGTCATTTTATGACCCAAAGGTCAAATGTGCGAGTTTTTCCTAGGGTAACAGAGGGGTTAACTTTTCGACTGATTGAAGCCACATTTACAAGAAACGTGATCCCCCAAAGTGGCTCTTTGTTTGCTTTCAATCGTTTACTCGCATTTGGCCTCAGTCCCCGCATGACCTCAAAGTTCACTACTCCAACTTCTCCGCCTTTCCCATTGCCAAACCCGTCCAGTTACCATGACCCGTAATTATATTAAAATTTCGTATTGAAATTTTATTGATTGCATGTTGAAAACATTGACTGCTTTCGTTTCCTTTGACGTTTCGGTGATGCGGTAAAGTCGGCCGTCGTCTGCTGCTCGCCGCCAACTGCAACTTTACACGCCATACGTTTCTGCTTCCTGCACGAGAACACTGCCACTGCCATAGTAATAAAGTTGAAAAGGAAAAAGTGTAACAACAACAATAACAGCAACAAGAAAATTATGACAATGTGGCATGAGAACCTTAGCAAACCGCAAAAATCATATAAAAATAATGAGGCAGGATGCTGACTGGATGGCCGAGACTGGCTGGTTGGTTGGCTGGCAGGTCGGGATGCGCTCGGAACTGGCAGCACTGTTTCATGCTCATAAAAAGCCCATAGCACCAAATGTTAACAGCAACGCCAGCAACAACAATAACAACAACAACAACAATAAAAGCATCAGCGTAAAATCACAAGCAGCGAGAAAAAATCGAACACGTTTGAGGCCGCAAAACAATGCAACACAAAATTGCAACGGATCACACAAATCCACCATAAAAATATACGACGGTATATGCGCCGGCATTTTGGTTAATACCTGGTTAAAAAGAATTGGCCGCACAAAATACAAAAACAAAAACAATAAAAAAAAAATACATAACAGAAAATGAAAAGCTGCAAACGGCGCAAAAAATACGCGGCGCATCGAAAGGCTCCCGCAAAAACTCCACACACACACACACACACACACACTCGCAACAAAATGAAAATGCTGCATTGCAACCGAAACATAAAGAATATAAATAAAAAAATAACAACAACAAAAGTACAAAAATTGTTATTGACTTTGTATGTTTCGGTTCTACGATGTTTTCGGTTTTGCTCTCATGCAGCTCGATGTCTATTTTTTTTGTGTCGTTGTTTTTGTATTTGTTGCGTTTCTGTCGGGTTGTTGCAAGTTGATGGTGTTGCTTGATTGGTGATCCATCATAATTTTTGTTGCGCTTATTGTTGTTGTTGTGCTGTTGTTATTTTCTGAAGTTGCAATTGTTGCGCTTGTTCTGGTTGTTGCTGTTGTTGTTGTCGTTGCATTGCTGAATACAGTGGTGTGTCCGCTTGTTTGGGTGGACTGTGTGAATGTGCACGAGTTGTTGTAAAAATTTCAAAATTGCACTGCACTTTGGCGGGAATTTTGGAAAATGCAAGCAACAAAAAAGAATTTAAAATAATATAAAAAAAATTATGAGTAGTAAATTGTATAGCGTTGAGCCGCGGTTGAGGCAGCCGGTAGGCTGAGGTGCGATGCAGCGGCCTGATGATTGGTTTGATTATGTGTAGCCGAAGCCATTTAGACAGGTGCGAATGGCATTACACCGACACGTTACAGTAGGAATCGATTTTTTAATTAATGCCTTAAATCTTAAAAGTGCACTGCAGTTGAGAAGCGCAACAAACTCAATCGAAATTTGGTTAGTCTTTAAAATCAAATTTAGAATGAAATCAAACTTGGAAAATATAGCAAAATAAATCCTTAAGAAATAATAATTCTTAAAATTTTTAATTACAATTTTAATTGATATTTCATATTAACAATTTTAACGTTTTTTCATTTAATATTTAAAAAATTTAATATTGTAATTATTTTTCATTTTAGTATTGGCATTTTTTTAATGATAGTTTACGTATTTATAATAATTAAAATTATAATTTTTTTAATTTAAAAAAAAAATTTTCGTATTGTTATATTTTGAAACGTCATAGTTTGACTTTTTATGTTTAAAATTTTTCTCATAATATTTTGAGTGTTTTTATTTTCTATATTTGCATTTTAATTTTTCGTTTTCATATTCCTAAATTTTTGTGTTCTATATTTTATTAAATGTTTTTCATTTTTCTATTTTCTAAAATATAAAATTTTTAGTTTTTGATTATTTTCATAATTTGTAATTTCAATATATTATTTTATATATTAAATTTCTATATTTTTGAATTTGTGTAATTTAGTTTTTTATATTTGTTTATCTGAATATTTGAAAGTATTCTTATTTTTATATCTTATATTCCAATTTTTCACATTTTTATATTTTTATTTAATGTTTATTTCTATTTTATTTTTATATTTTCGTGTTCTTATAATTTTATATTTTTATAATTCCTTTCATTTTTAGATTTTGATATTTTTATATATTTATTTATATAAATATATATTTATATTATATTTTTATATATATTTATAATTTTATACATACAGTACTTTTCGTTTATAACGAACCCGTTTAAAACGATTTTCCGCCTAAAACGAACCAATTTCAAAAGTACGCGGACCCCTTTTAAAGCGAACTTTCGGTTAAAAGGAACCATTTTGTACAGTGCCTCGAAGTTCGATTTAAGCGAAAAGTACTGTATTTTTATATGTGTACATTTTTGTATTTTGGTATTTTCCATATTTGAAAGTGGTGTTAGTTTCAGATCCTATTGATAGATATATTTTTATGAGAAGAAAAAATTATTACAAAACTTATGTTATCGCACAATTTACAGATTTTAGTGTCGACACTTTAATTCTGAAACACAATCTTAATTTTATTATCTCAGTTAAACTTTAAATTAAGATTAGCAGTAGCTTTTATATCTTTATATCAATATATATTTTAATTCTTTACATTTTTATATATTTTTAAATTTTTATTTTTTTATGTTTTATATATTTTTTTATAATTTAGTAAAAAATTATATATTTATATTTTTAGTGTAGATTTTTGTATTTTCATATTTTGATATTTTCTATATTTAAAAGTGCTATTAGTTTTATATCTTTTATTTTACTTTCTAAAATTTTTAGATTATTTCATTTTAATTTTTTATATTTTGGTATTTTTATAATTCTATATTACTATATTTTTTAATATTTTAATATTTTTATTTTGTTACATTTTTCTGTTTTGATATTTTTATATATTTGCATATTTATATTTTTTTTGGTGTGTTGATGTTTTAATGCATTAATATTTATTTTTATTCATATTTACTACATTTTAAAATTTTTATGTTTTTATATTTTTAATATTTTTGTAATTATGAATTTTTTATTTATTTATTTTTTTTATTTTTTTAAGTCTTGATATTTTGAGAGTTTCATGTTGTGGTGTTTTTATATATCTATACTTTAATATAATTTACCATGTTTTTATATTATATTTTTATATTGATATGTTTTTTCAAATTTTTATACTTTCATATTTTTTTGAGTATTTTTTTATTTTGATATTTTTCAATATATAAGTGTACATTTTTTTGTTGTAGATTTTTACATTTTTATATTTTTACATTTTAATATTTCGTATTTCATAAAGTTGCAACTAGTTCTAAGTAAAATATTATAAATTCGAAAACAATCCAATTATTTCCACTCATTGTCTAGTCTGATGGTTAAAACCGATGTCGGTGTCCATTTCTTGAAAGAGTGGCATAGATTCTCTAATAGATTCTTAACCTTATTGGGTCTCCTACGTTCAACTCGACTTGTAAGCGTGTCCGGCATTGCGTCGATTCATGCCCCGAACCCAGCAGCACACCTTCCATCAAACTTTGCCGTCTATCTGTCCATCTATGCGCCCATCCGTGCACCGGCCAGCGACCACAACAATCCGCCCGGCCGACGAGTGGCATTGAGTGTGCAACAACACCAGCGCCGCCTGCAAATTCCACTGTGAATTATTACTTTTCGGTTGCAATGTTTCGCGCGCTGCCGCAACACCAACAACGACAACACTGCGGCCGCCTTTTATTTTATGCATAAAAATTGGAAAATTGTTATTGAAAGTACGAGTGTGATTTTTTCACACGCACCGCGCCCGACGGCCACCGGCTCATCCTGTGCGGGCAGCGCAGACAGTCCGCTGAGCGCTGAGCTTTTATGGATATTTTAGTGCGCTTGATGGATTTATGCTGCATTCGCATCAATTTTTCATTACGGCTGTACGGCTTTGCATTTTTTTTGGCCATATTTTCAGAAGGTTTTTTTGGTTGGAAGTTTTTATTTTATTTTAAATACTTTTTTGTGCAACGCATTTTATTGCTATGGTTATTGTTATTGTTGTAGTTGTTGTTGTTGTCAATTAGTGTAGATGGCGTGCGAAATTGCGTGGCGGATTTTGCGCCGGCGTTGTCGTTGTTGTTGTACTTTTTGTTGCAATCATTTTTTTCGCGCGTTAAATTCTTGTTTTGGCTGGGCAAAAATTTAATTTGATGTGCGGTCAGCGCGTAATTTGTTGGGCGCAGCGTTTGTCGTTTTGTGGCGTTGCATTTTAATGCAACACTGCGCGACTACTGGCCCGACCGGGCAGCGTGTAGTTGAGGTTTTTATAATTTTTAATGCATTAATTTTGCTATTGTTGTTGGTTTTGTTGCAATTAAGTGATAAATTTTGTGGTGAGGTTTTGTGATTTTTCGTGGTCAACGTTGGGTTATTGCTGCTGTTATGTGTGACAATTTGTTGTTGCACTTTCGAAAGAATCGCAACATTTAATTAAATTATGGAGATAGATCAACGACGAGCATTGATGGTGAGTCAGAAGTGGAATAAACATGGCAGTAGTCGAGGGAGAAAACGTGTGTTTGTGGTTTTAAAATGAACAATCAAATAGTTGCAATAAAATTTGAACAACCCAAATTGAAAAAACCCCATTAACTTTAGCAAACTTGAGTTGAAAATTTAATAATGTTGATCAAATTTTTTGAAATACTCAGTTGAAAAGTGATTTCATGAAATTCTTGAGACATTAAAAAAATTGGCAATTTGTCTTTATTCTTGAGACATTCAAAAACTTGGTGGTTTTAAAATGAACAATCAAATAGTTGCAATAAAATTTGAGCATCAAATTTTTTGAAATACTCAGTTGAAAAGAATTAAATCTAAAATGATTTCATGAATTTTGTAGACATTAAAAAAATTGGCTAAAAAATGTGTCTTTATTCTTGAGACATTCAAAAACTTGGCAATTTGTTTTTATTTCTCGTAAAAATTTATAAAAATACAAAATTAAATTCTTCTTCAAATTCGAAATTTATAATTAAATGTTCGAATCTGGCAACACTCTGACTAACAAAACTTACACTGCACTCACAACTCTTTACCCTCTAATTCAAATCTAACTCTAACTCTAATTAAAATTTTTCACTTAAGACCAACCAAAAACCTTCTTGATTGCCTTACAAGATCTCAAGGTCACTGCAACTATTCTTCCCTGACATATGTCTGATTGCATGCAAGATGCTTCGCATCTCAAGTGCTTCTACCACCCGCAACGTCAATTGGCACAAGCGCCACACAATTGGCGCATTTAGTACAGCAACAACAAATTAAAAATGCATTTACTAATCACAACAATTCAAGTGGCCGGAAAATGATGAGTCAGCTGCAGCCTGCACTGCATATGGCGCCAAGTGAAAACATATTGATTTGACGTTGAGCAACTGTGCAACGCCACCCACCAGCATCAACAAATTCATTATCGAACACACACACACACACATACAGTCACATGTAAGACTACAGCTTCCAGCACTTGGAAACGCCTTGCACCATCGCCGCCAAATGTCAATTTCGTATTTATTTTTATTCAACAAACAAAAATCGTTTCCTTCAATTACACAAAGCACCAAACACACTTGAAAAACTGCGCCTGTGTGTGTGTGTGTATGTGTGTGCGTGCGTTAATAGCGCGCGCCTTTTTGTTGCTTTTGATTGTTTATAGAAAATCATGCCAATCGCATGTCAATCATGTTGCCACAAAATGAAAGAACAACAATTTCGCTGAATGGGGCTGAATAGCGCGCAAGCTGACTGGCTGCGGCTCACTTCTGTCTGTATCTGTATGTGTATGTGTGTGCGATCACTCTCGCGTACTTCTTGAGCAGGAAATCTGTTTTTAGTCAAAAGCAAAAATGAAGCATGAAGCATTCGTTGCCTCTTGTTTTTAACACGCCAGCAGCAGCAAAGCAGTTTGGCTTCGAGGCGGCCAAGTTGCCTTTGGCGTTGCTGACGATCGACCGCTGGCTAGTGTTGTTGTTGTTATTGTAGTTGTATGTTTTTTTTGTTGTTGTTCATAGCCAACTGCTAATTGAGTTGGCTAATGATAAACATACACGAAAGCATATTTTTTGCTATTGTTGTTGTGTTTAAATTTGCACTTCTAATGACTGCAGTGTAGAAGGAAGAGGGACAAAAGTATTCTGGAAATTTTATAAATTAGTAAAATAAAAATTTCCACTCGTTTTAGGCAGAATTTTCTTTTACTGATAACTAGGTGGAGTAATTAAATTCATGGGAGAGATTTACAAAATTTTTCATTACAGTTATGGGTTTTAAGTGCTCACACTAGCTTTAAAGTTACTTACTTAACTGACCATAACAACCGGTTACCCGGTTACAGCCTGCCGCAAAAGCTTTCTCCAGGCGTCTCTGTTTTTTCGGCAACTTCTTCAGTTGGTTACAGCAAGAGATGATAGGGAGTCCTCCACTGGAAACAAGGTCTTCTTCTTTGCCGACTACTGCATGCAACATTTTCGCCGGAGCTTTATAGTCCATACAACATTAACCCATTAAAACCTGACCCCAGAAAGGCTTGTGCGATTTCCATAAAATTGTACACAATCTTATTAATTGACTTAATCAAGAAAAAAAATCAAGCAAAAAATTCATACCATGTTTTTTTTTTTTGTCATGTTTTTCACAAACATTACACAAATAAACAAAATCAAACATTTGCGGAAAATAAAATGTGCCAATAAAATATCAGCTGCTTGGATTTTGACATTTTCACGCGTTGCGTTGTATGAAAATTGGCAGTGTTTACGCCCAACGTTGCATTCGTGCAACAAAAAACTTAAAGCATATTTTTTGTTTAAAAAATAAGAAATAAAAAATTTTCAAAACTTATTTTTAAATAGTTTAGCATTGCAAAATGATGCCCACTAAGGGATTTTGATAGGTTTGAAGAATAAATATTTTTGATTGAATTTCAAAAATTCCCCAAAAAAACCTTTGACTTTGGATCGAAAGAAACGTATGAATATTTAAATAATTTTGAAATTTGAGTATGGCAGAATCTAAAACGATCAATTCTAATCCAATTCTACCCATTTTCAAGTCTTATATCTTTATGAATTACTTAATATAGCGAAATTCCCAAACGTTGCGCAAACGCAACGCTCAGGGCTTAATGTGTTAATTGACCTAATCAAGAAAAAAAATCAAGCAAAAAATTCATACCATGTTTTTTTGTCATGTTTTTCGCAAACATTACACAAATAAACAAAATCAAACATTTGCGGAAAATAAAATGTGCCAATAAAATATCAGCTGCTTGGATTTTGACATTTTCACGCGTTGCGTTGTATGAAAATTGGCAGTGTTTAGGCCCAACGTTGCATTCGCGCAACACAAAACTTAAAGCATATTTTTTGTTTAAAAAATCAAAAAAAAAATTTTCAAAACTTGTTTTTAAATAGTTTAGCATTGCAAAATGCAACCCACTAAGGGATTTTGATAGGTTTGAAGAATAAGTATTTTTGATTGATTTTCAAAAATTCCCCAAAAAAAACCTTTGACTTTGGATCGAAAAAAACGTATGAATATTTAAATAATTTTGAAATTTGAGTATGGCAGAATCTAAAACGATCAATTCTAATCCAATTCTACCCATTTTCAAGTCTTATGTCTTTATGAATTACTTAATATAGCGAAATTCCCAAACGTTGCGCAAACGCAACGCTCAGGGCTTAATGGGTTAAAGTTATAATCATTAGAAATATGCTTTTCAAGATTGAAAAGCTTTAAAGCTTCCACAAACAAGCAAAACTCAAACGTTTTATACAAAAATAAATTTACAGCCAAAATCTTTACAGTTGAAGAGTATGAAACATGAACTTCTTTACTATATCTCCATCACCAAACTCAGTATCGATAATGAGATAAAATTGATGGCAGATCAATGAAATATAATTCAACGAAAATATTCTTCAGAAAGCCTGTATCGATTGCGTAGTCAAATCAGTTAAATTTCAATAAAGATTAGCTGAGAATGGCAGCCCGCACTTTATAATAATAGACTCTTCTTCGTCATAATAGGCTCTTCATGTTAGCATTGGTTTAGAACATGGGTGAGTCTCGAGGTTTCTGGCTTCAGTGGTATAAGGTTTAAAAGTAGATGACCCTCCGCTTTCTGGTATAGGGAGGACACCATCCAGATGAGCAGAGCCATACTGTCAATGTTGATCCTGGCCAGTTCCGCCAGGTTGTAGAGGAATGAAGCTCCTAGAATGGTAAGGAAATGGGATGAATGGGGCTGCCCAGCAGTGACACAGCAAGTGTGGAACTTTTTCCTCTCTATACAGAAACCATTCACAGAAACCATCCTGGCCAGATCTATCAACTTGTCGAAGCATGGAGCTCCCATGAAGAGAAACATTTTGCATGCCAAAACCCAGCAGTGACAACAAATGTGGCAGTGACAACTATCTTTTCTATACATCAAATCCGCAACCACTATTGACGAAAAGTTTGAATAACGCTCAGGACCAGTCAGGGCCGAGACTGTCACGAGAATGGACATAAGCTTTAGGCGAATTAGTTGTTTAGTCCTGTTTGGACTAAGTGATGGTAAGGGTTGTTTAGAGATTTTTCACCAAGATTTCCTCGTTCAGAGTCGATTAGGTAATAGCTTATACCTATATCTGTGTAACTATGACCCTGACGATCGTAAAGGGGATTCCGCTATGTGTGGAAGGAACAGAAAGCAAAGTGCTTCTCCTCGCAAAGAGAAGCTAAATGATTAGAAATTCTTTCGAAACATTTTTCTAGTAAATTTTCAAATCGATTTCAAGCTTTAATTGATAACATATTGAATCTAAAAACTGTCTAAAAAATATACAAAATCTCCAGAGAGGATCTCTAGAAATCCCCCTAAAACTTTGTCTAAAAGATAAATAAATTATTCACAAAAAATCCTTCGAAATTCGCATGTCACCACGAGATAAAATTTACAGACTTTCTTAATTCAAAAATTGCATTTTGTGTCATCGAAATGTCACACTTTACATTAAAGCGCCGAAAACCCTTTTTGTTGTTGTTATACAAATTTCAATTTTTACACCGAATCCAACAAATTGAACACGTTTAAAGATCCGAGTCAACGAAAGCTACTAAAACTTACCGCAAAACAAAAGAAAACATTAAAGCTTCATGGGAGGTTTGACAATTGAAATGGGCCGCGTACGCAGTCAGGCGTAAAGTAAACGTTGCGCTGCACGGTGGGCCTTTGTGCTGTACAATATTTTTCTTTGTAAAACTCATAAACAAACACTTGAAGCTCAAGTGGAAGCTGCGCTTGAATAGCACAGCACCAACCGCAACAACAACAACAAGAACATAAAGAACAACACGAATAACAACAACAATCATGACAGCCCAGCACAATAAGCCCAAGAAAAAGTGCCAAAGCAACAGCGCTGACTCGCACTTGAGCAAATCTTCAGCATATGTGTAATGTATGTATGTGTGCGTGTGTTTGTGTGAGTGTGTGTGTGAAGAGGTGCTCACTCGACATGAGCACCGCACAGCAATAGAGCGCACGGACATGGATACGGTTGACATAAAGCTGTGCGCTACTGAAAATAAAACAAGCCCCAACAACAACAACAAGCAGTCGAACGTAAAAGTGTTTTGAAAAGTGGGTGGCCCAAGCCGCAGCTAGTCAGTGTCGCTGGCTCAAGTGGCTGCTCTTCAGGCCCATACAAAAAAAAACAACAGCACAGCTCTCAACCAACTAACCAGCTGGCAAAGTTGTACTTTGTTGTTGTAGTTCAGTGATTTGGTCAATAATAGAAATTAACAGACTTTCAAAAATTGAAAATTTTGCCATTTTCCGCTTATTAACTAAACAATTTTACGACACACACACAGACATACACACACACTTCGATACTTACCATAATCGCCACACTTGGCGTCGATCTTTCAATTCCAGGAGCGTTTTTGAGGTGGACAGCTAAATGCGCCAGTCGGCCACTGGCGTTGCAATTTTTTATGCAATTAATGGCTTTTTTGTCTAATATTGCAACGCTGAAACGCCTTCAAATAAATTTGATTGAATTTAAAAAAAAAAAAAAAAACACCACGTAGACTTGCATTGCCCCCAAAGTCAAACGGCGTCGGAAAACGAGTTTTTCATAGCGATAACTTCAGCGATTTAGCGCGTGATTTATGCTCTTTTGCCATTTGTTCATTGCATTGGTGAATAGGTGCGGAACAGGGGAAGGGGCGCGGCTGCAATGCGCATGCAGTCATCATTTCTATAAATTTCTGCTGTGCATTTTAAATGCGCAATGCTGATTACAACCATTGACCGGCAACCGATTTGGCTGTTAAAATGAAAAATCTTGCAAATTATTTTAAATTTAATTTAAAAGACGTTGCAACGGCCGCACAGCTGAATGCCGCCAGCCAAAATCATTTGACTAATTTGTATTTATTTATATTTTGTGCAGTAGCCATCTGTAAGGATGAGCCGTGTTTGGCTAATAACTATTGCGATGTGTGTGTGTGTGTGTGTGTGATTGCAATTTGTGAATAGTTATTCAACTTCATTGCTAATGATTTTTTGCAATTATTTATCGTATTTAATTTGAATTTTTTTCATATTTTTATAAAGTTTCACTTTAAGTCAAAGCTATAAATTTAGACAGTTAAAGGGGTTTTGATGGTCTGGTCGAACTTACAGTATGACTAAAAAGAGCTAAAAATTCGCTGATATTTTCTTTTTATGATGCCCAGTGATGCATTCAGGTCCTTCAAAATAACTCAAAATCGAATGGAGGACTTTTGACAACTTAATAATTTTCGAGAACCGGTCAGAAATGCATTTCTTTCTCACCACATCTCGAAAATGCTGCCACTGTTTTATGTTTTGTTATGTTTGTTATGTTGTTTTCGTTGCCACTTTGCTATGTTTTTGTTGTTGTTGCACTTCGAACTGAATTTTATTTATGTAATTCAGTCTTTGACCAGAACAGTTGCTTCAGCTCGTGAATGCCACCACCGAAAACCATCACTAGTTCTTCTGGACCTCGGTCCTGTCTATTTGCTAGCATTGACAGCACTTAAGAGCATCTTGAAGTGTTTCAGACGAGCTTCAAAGACACGGATAATCTTTTTATGATATTTCCTCAGAGAATCCAAGCTTTAAAGGCTTAAATTAACTAGAATACAAGACTAAAATGTCTTCTCCAAAACCCCACTGTTTTGTTTTTGTTGTTGTCGTTGCCACTTTGCTATGTTTTTGTTGTTGTCGCACTTCAAACTGAATTTTATTGATGTAATTCAGTCGTTGACCAAAACAGTTGCCTCATCTCGTGAATGCCACCAATGTTTTTGCTTTGCTTTTGTTGTTGTTACCAACAAAGGTGGCCAAAGCAAAGTTTAATCATCGTGCTGATAGTTTTTCTTTTTGTAGTTTTTAGCTGCATGGCCGAATTCTTTTCCGCTGCCGATAAGGTCATGCAATATTTTTACTCCTTGGCGCTGCGCTGCCGCCTGGCTGATGCAATAAAATAAATTTAATTCCTTACGGTTTTACTCACTTGGTTACTCGTTCGTTCGTTTCTTATTTCATTTATATTTGTGTAGCACTGGCATTTTATATTTATTATTGGCTTTAGTTGCGTCAGTGCAGCAGGTCCTGGCTGACGTTGTGCTGCCTGGCTGTGCTTGTAGTTGCGGTGGCGCAGTCTGCAGTTGTCGCTTCTCGGAGGCGGGGTGGAAATTCTACAATTGTGCAAAATTCCAATTTGCAGTAAATTTTGCGATTTTCCATGTCGTGTACATGTTAGTTGCTCCAAACAGTTTTTCCGTCGCAACTCCGCCGTCGTTGGTGGCGTTCGCGCTGCTGCTTTCGCTCACGCGCCATGACACATTTCCTTCTGCGGCATGTGCCAGTGGGTGGCACTCCCACTTTCTTCTTACATTACTTTGCCTGCAATTTTGCTGACTACACTTTTTCCCATGATACGATTTCGCTTACGGCCAAATTAATACAGACAGACATATTTATATACATATATGAGTATATAATATATATTTATATATATATGAACTCATGTGTATGTCTATAGACAAGCATTTTTTGTTTCCACATTTTATTTTACCAGAGTAAATTTAATTCTTCTCAAACTTTCTCTTCTCTTTTCATTGTTTTCTCTCTAGTATTTGTTGTTGTTTATTGTTGCACATTATTAATATTTTGTGTTTGATGTTTGACAGAACCACAAACAAATTCTTGTAGTAGTTTTAGGGCAAATCATGCTAAAAGGTTTGGCCTGAAATCATCTCTGCAGCAGTGAAAATATAGACAGACATCCAAGGAGCAAAGGCGGCAGTAACAGTCAGTCAGCAACAGACAGGTGTCCTGTAAAGAAACCGAGTTCCTCTTCATTTAATATAGCGTGAGATCGTTCTCGATGGCCTTCGTGGCTCAAATGATTAGTGGGTTGAACAGCGAGTTTATAACAACTCGTCTTTCTTTGACTGCTTTCTCAGCAAGCAAGCAAGCATCTTAGCTTAGAAATGCCTATGAAAAACCTCCTGACCCTCCGCTTGAAACGAGCACAAAACTGTGGATCCCTTTCATCCATTAGAAAGCTAGACCCTTAGTGTCTTTATTGTACTTTGTATTCTTTTTATTGAGGTAGAAGCATTGAAGGATCTGTTGTAGCGTAAGACTTTCATCTACTAAACCTCCTTACTGGCAGACTGTCAGTCTATCTATCTAAAAAGCTTGCAATTTGACCAGATCCCTTTCATTCGCTACGAACCTAAGGCCTAGTCTCGTAATCGGACTCTTTTTTAACCGAGGAAGACAGTTTTATGGTAGTGTGAGTCCTCCTCCTCATGCTTAGTCTCCTTACTGTCCGACGGTACACCTCATGGAACCCGCGTAGGTATTAATTTGTAATCAGTCCTTCTGGAAAGCTATGAACCGGCATTATTCTGTAGATCCCTTTCAATCGCTATGAAGCTAGGCCCCCAGTCTCGTAGTCGAACTCTTTTTTACTGAGGAGCAAAGTATTGAAAGCCTTTTGGACTTTGACTCACTAAAGCTTCCTTACAGTCAGACGGTACTCCTCCCGGAAACACCGTAGGTAGGTACGTAGGACTGGCGGCGCCCAGTTGGGCCATGCAGGCCCATTGTGATACCACAAACAGCCGATTTTAAGTCCCTTAACTCATTGAACCAGTTTGAACTTCTCACTAAGCCTAGTAGACTGGGAACAGTTCTATAGGCTACAGTGGCGGATTCAGGGGGGTGTTTTGGGGGTTGAAATCCCCAAATGGATCGACTTTAAAACTACATACAAATTAAAAGGTATTTTATGAATATTAAAGAATTACTTTTTGAAACCCCCTCCCCGAAATATTTTCGCTCCTGATAGGCTAGATTTTCTATATTTTCGAAGAAGAAGTTGCCCAGATGAGTCTTCCTTTTTTGTAGATAGTGCAGGAAGTTGAAGTATATATCATAAATTCTTGGGTAATACTCTGTCTGGATTCGAAACTCTAGAACTAGAAATCGTTTTGCTGCACATTGTCCTTTGTAGTTGGTCCATTGCTGCGCAAAACTTTGACCCACACATTTCTTCAAACATTTTTGTAAGCGTCCTTTGGACAGTCAACAGAATGGTTCGGGGTCAATCAGTAGGAACATGGCGCCTCTTTTGGTTAAGTGTTGAGTTGTTCGTGACTTTCATGTCCTTTGTGGCCTTTCATACAATGTAACTTTATATAATTACGCCTTCCTGGTGAACTAAGAAGGACAGTCCTTGACTAGTTTTGAGAAGGACGCATAGGCTTATTTAGCCTTCAGGGTCGCTTGAATGTCGGAAATTCACGTATCTACTGCAGAGATTTTTCAGAGTTTGCATGGATTTCTGCCTGTAAGATAGTAGCTACCTTACTCACACGGAAGAAATTCAACCTATTTTTACTAAACTATCACTCAAGCCAACACAAACTCATAAATATGTCTAAACAATTTATACAATTTATATAAAAACTTTGAAAGTAAATCTAAAACTATAAAAATAGTAAAAAATAAAATCAAAAGAGAAGTCTACAAAATATTGCAACAAATTAAACTTAAACTCTCATAACATTTTAACTACCTTATAGATTTTTCGCTCTAATTCATAAATGGTTGCCAAAAAATCACTCAAGTGCATAAAAAACAAAAATTCCCATAATATTATTTTATAAAAATAAATCATATTGAGTAAATGTAACCTATACAAAAATGTATATTAAAAAAATTTATTAAAAGAATTCATTAAAAAAATCCAAACAAATACAAAAATACAAACAACTTTTCACTTTAACCGCACTTCAGCTTTGGTGCTGCACAGCGCTGCTCTTCATAAATTTTCGCCACTTTATCTTTAACACCTTGCGTCCATTTGTTAATTTCGTGCCTTTTCGCTCTTTGCATTTTCACACTAACCCGCCCAGTGCCGCCGCTGTGAAGCGCACTGTTAGTTTGCGTAAACCGGAAGTTTTATTTGATTAATCGCGTCAGCGTGAAAACGCGCCGCGTCCAAATTGCGAAACGAAATTAATTTGCTTGAGATTAAACAAAAGGCGCCAACGTTGCTGCCGCGGCGCGATTTTTCCATTATGCAAATTGTTATGAATTTCAGTGGTGGAAAGTTTCACTTTGCCACCACTGCCGACTGTATCACAATGGAGAAAATACAGCAAGTAATATAAATAAAATAAAAATGAAAACAGAGTTTCTATGATTTGAGGTAGTTTTGCAATCGGGAGCTTTTCCGTCAAATAACTCATGTAAGTGCAGCGATAAAAGTGAATGGCTGGGTTCAACTCGATGAGTGAATGTGTGAGAATGGAAAATTGTGCTGAACTTTGACTTTTGTGCGACCCCAAATAGAGTGATTTCGAGGGTGAAGAGTTAAGAGGGTGAAAGGGCTAAAAACTAGAAGAAAATTTGAATTGATTATAATCCTGACATGACATATTCATTGATGTATACTTCAGGGGATCAAAGGTAAATTTTAAGGACAGTAAAATTAAATTTTGTTTTTTATGTCACCGAGGACTTTCACTACTCTCCTGTTCTAAGGTTAGGTAAGCATTCAGGCCAGGTGGGCCACGCATAGATCCTGTTGAGTCCCTAGTAGTATCAGTTTAAGTTCGTTAGTGTTGCGAGTCGACTTAAAAGTGACCGGTGAGAATGTGGGTGTTCCTAGCAAAGTTCAAGTGGTGAGCGGGCAGGTCAGGGCGGCCACTCAAAGACCTTATTGGGTCAATAGCGATACCAGTCAGAGCCAAGAAGTGGTCGATGAGATTGTGTATATTCCGAGCGAATTTCAGCAAAGACTTAATGACGTACTTGGGAATCACATTAAACTTATAGAAGAACTTACCGGTGAGTAAGATAAGTGATTAAGGCGCAATCTTAACCGAACAGAAGCAAAGAATGAGCTCCAAGGTTTCTCTGTGAAAATCGCAGAGTGAGAACCATTCTTATGTTCAGTTTTCAAATTTACAGACACCCAGATCGTTGAATTCAGATGCTTAAAAAAGATCTCTGACTGAGATCCAACGAATTGGATTGATTTTAAGAATAGAGAAGTTCAGGTTTTTGTTATCTCTTAGCATCTTTTTCTACTATCCAATTCCCAATTGTTAATCAATGCTGTGAAAATCATCAAAGAGATGTTTGTGAGGTGCTGGGCTTAAATTCTACTTTGCAAACATTTTGGGTGACGAATAAGGTTTCAATTGGTTTTTGGTTTCAAAGTTGTGTACCATACCCCCCCCCACTCCAAATTAAATCCTGTGTGTGGCATTGACTGAGTCTATCCATAAAACGTTTTCGTTTTTGGTTAGATTGATCACAATTCTTTTATATTGCAAAAAACCATCGCTGTTAGCGTTTTTTCGAACAGGCATTTGTATCTCATATCACAAAAAGAGTTGAAAGAATATTTAAAAAATACTAAACAAAACAAAAGTGTAACAAAATGTATATTTTAGGCTCCCATATTCCAACTAAGAGCTTACAAAAAATATATTAAAAATAAATAAAAAATCTTCTATCCTAAAACTTATATCATGAAAATGTTCCCATGTATGAAAAATGCATTTAACAATATTTAAAAAATTATTAAGATTAGTTAGACCAAATATCAACAAACATAAAAGAAAATACACAAATTCTGTCCAAACTTATGCTTTTACAACTCTAAATGTGCCTTAAAAAAATATGAGAAAAAAACATATTTAAAAATCTATCTAAATGTCTTTCTGGCTGCTTTGATATTACTAAAATTTACAACAAAATATAAAAAAGTTCTTGAAATTCTATCCAAACCTTAACTTGTTGCTCTCATATCATAAACACTTTTTACCAGATGTAATTTTTAGAAATTCATCTCTAAAACTGCCTTAACGAAATATTAAAAAATATATATTATGCATTAACATTCTATCCAAATGTCAATTTGATGCTTTCACATTACTTAAACTTAAGTCACAAAATATTACAAAATATTATAAAAAAAATTCAAATTCTATTCAAAGCATTTCATAAAAACATTTCATATGCAATTTTTAGAAATTCAACCCTAGTACCTTAACAAAATATTTAAAGCAAAGTATATATTGAAATTCTACCCAAATGTCAACTTTATGCTATCACATTAATAACAATTAAGTCACAAAATATGAAAAACATTATAAAGTAATGCCACTATAAAGTAAAGTCACAGAATATTAAAACAAAATTATTAAAATTCTATTCGAACATAAATGTCATGGTCTCATATCATAAAAACTTCATTTCATATGCAATTTTGAGAAATTAAAACTCATATGAAATCTTAGGTTTAACGTATTAACCCCAGAAAATTCAAAATAAATTTTGATTAGTTCAAAACAACTGACGTCAAATCCCGAAAAGTTTCCAAAGTGCGCATTCGAAAGCTGCTCATTGAATTGTGCTCCCCGTCACACGCTCAACAGACATGCGGACTGCGTCTCATCGTCTCGTGCACATCGCTGGTTGAACACCAGCGCCACCATCACCAGCACCAGCACCACTTTTACAACTTCATTAAAAGTTGTTTATGATCCTCGAAATTGATTACTCCACCACGCGGTGCGGCGACTGCTCCTCGCCCGCCTCGCTCCACATTGGCGCGCGGCTGCACTCGTAAAATCGTAAAAGCATCAGAAAACATGAAATTGATTAATGCATTCGCTGTGGCGCTGCTGCGTTGAGAAGGTGGCAGGAAAGCCCATGTCTCGCCAACACATATGTATGTATGTATGTTCGGTGTGTGTGTGTGTGTGTGTGTGTGCTCTTGCTGATATGTAAATTCCGAGTGGTTTTCGCTGCACTTTTGCTCTGCTGCCGCTGCAATTTCAAGTACTTTTTCGATTTGATTTTCCTTTTGCTCCACTTCGCTCCTACTGCGCCTTGCACCCTGACGCCCCGCAACTGCCACTTATACGAAATTAATCTTACGAGCGTGTTGCTTATTGTTATAATAACGACGTGCAAAAGCACTTGTAAGATGGGCGCTCTCGAGTGGCCGTCGCATTACGACGATGCGGCCACATTGCGCTGAACAATGCATAATTTATAGATTTGTAAGTTGATTTTGAAGCGGGTGATTTCTTGAGATTAAAGTGGTTTTTAGTGTTTTGATAGTGAGTTCTTCAATTTTTGCTGTTGCATTCGAATTCGCTTTATCGTTTCGCCACAAGTGGAAGGCTTAATTAAGTTGTGTTCTTGTGCGACGCAACGCAGGGAAACCAATGGAAGGAGTTGGTTAGTGATGCAAGTTGTGTGAATGTATCAATGAATTAGTGATAATTCATATATCCACTATATAAACGGGTATTATATATACTGCAAGGTGTAGTAAAGAGAAGTACTTGTATTATATTTTAAGTTTTTTACTACTTTCTGATGCATTATATTCAATTTAGAATCAAATTTTTATATAGTATTTAGTTTTCAAATTTTTAAGAATTTTTTAAATTACAATTTTTCAAATTTTTGTGTTATTTTTATTTTTATCTCTTCAATATTGCCTTATTGCACTCCTTTCAAGCTCCTCTCATATTTATTACATTAAAATTAAACTTTTATAAAACATTAAATTATGAAATTTCTTGGAATTTTTTAAATTTAAATTTTATGGTTTTTGTTAGTTATTTTTATTTTTATTTCCTAAATTGTTCCTTATTGCATTCCTTTTGAGTTCTTTTCGTATGCATTAAATTGGTATCAAATCTTTATATATAATTACATTTTAACTTTTTTTTAATTTCATTTAAAATTTAAAAAATTAAAATTTAAAATTTAGATTTCTAAAAATTAAATTTTTTATAACTTTGTTATTGTTATTATTATTATTTTTATCTCTTCAGCATTTTCTTATTGCACTCCTTTCGATCTCATTTCGTATTAATTAAATTAGAATTAAAATTTTCTATAATATTAAATGTTAAATTATTTAGAATTTTTTAAATTTAAAGTTTTAATATTTTTGTTAGTATTATTTTTATTTTTATCTCTTCAATTTTTTCTAATTGCACTCCTTTCGAGCTTCTTTCGTATTCATTAAATTAGAATTAAATTAAATAGATTTTTTAAAATTTAAATTTTTCATATTTTTGTTATTGTTATAAGTGTTTTTATCTCTTAAAATTTTCATAAAATTAGAATAAAATTTGTATACAACATTTCATTTTTACATTTTTAAGATTTTTTAAATTTTAATTTTTCATATTTTTGTTAGTGTTTTTTTATTTGTATCTCTGCAAACTTTCCTTATTGCACTCCTTTTGAGCTTTTTTCGTATTCATTAAATTATAATTAAATATTTATTTAATATTTAGTTTTTAAACTTTTTAGTTTTTTTAATATTTAGTTTTGAAACTTTTTATTTTTTTTTTAATTTTATTTTTTCCTATTTTGGTTATTGCCACTATTACTTTTATCTCTTTAACGTTTCCTTTTTAGAAATTAGAAAAATCTAAAAACTAAATCTTTATATAATATTTCATTTGTACATTTTTAAGAATTTTTAACTTTACTTTTTCATATATTTTGTATTGTTCTTATTATGTGAATCTCTTTTACTGTTCCCTTATTGCACTCCTTTCGAGCTCCTTTTCATATTCATTAAATTTGGATCAAATCTTTTTAATTTTAACATTTTTTATTTTACTTTTTCATATTTTTGTTATTGTTATTATTAGTTTTATCTCTTCAACTTTTCCTTATTGCACTCCTTTCGAGCACTGTTTTACTTCACTCATTAAATAAACCTCTTTACATGCTAATCACTTTAGGTTGACTACTGTTTGTTGTGTCCAAACGCACTGCCACCACCAACCGGAAATTTACCTCTGCCGATTAGCTTGGCACACTTCCGCTTGAGTCTGTACTGTGTGGAAAGTTTCAAGGCAAACATTTTCTTAAAATCAACTCATAAATAACATAATTTCTTACAACTATGTACAGTCGCAACTACTGCCAATGTTGCCACACTTTAGGAAACCCCAATTGGAAATTTGGTAAGGTAAATCCAAAGTAATGCATAACTTATGTCTTATTTCGGATGCTGAAAACAGTAGCTTATGCGGTAAAGAATTGAATACTGAATACTTCAACCTGAAGTTTAAAAAAAGAAGTAAGAAGCTAGAAGAAGTGAAAAGAAGTTCTTAAAAGAAAACAACCAAGTATTTTGAACTTTTTGTTTGCATTCCTTTCTATTAATAAAGTGAGAGTGTTAACATGTCTGATACACTTGAAACTTTACGAAATCATGGCTCATTACTTTAAGAAAGCAATGGGAATTCATTAGGAAAATATGGAATACTGCAATGCATTGATTCATTCTTCCATTTCCGACTGGGACATATTACATATACACACACACACACTCAGTCACACATATGCAAAATGTCAACACAAACGAAAACAATGGATTCGGCTAGTGATGCCTGACTGCCAGAGCAATTCGAGTGTGCTGCAGCAGCTTGAGGCGACGGCGGCAGCAGCATCCACTGCCACTGGCTGCGAGCAAAACAAATATAAACAGCAACAACCGGCGAGTCAACAATAGATAAACTCGACTTGAAATTAACCAAACTCATTTAACACCGAAATTATGCATGGACATTATTATGTGCTGCAACTCGGCCATAATGACAAATATTAATTTTCTACTAAAAACACAACAACAGCAATGAGCAGCAAACGAGCCAACAGCAAGAACAACAACCAGAACGACAGCAACAGCAACAGCAGCAACGAAAGTAAAATTCAAACCAAACACGTTGTCGTGTTTGGGCAATTTAATGCTCGAAATTAGATAAAATTGAGTGAAGGGCCTTAGGGAACACGGCGAGGCGAGCGTGTCGAAGAGCCTACGAAACGCCTTTGGGCCGCCACAACCTAAGCTGTGCTGTCTCACGCTGGTCTTCTGATGTCGCTAGTTCCACACAGTAGCATTGAACTTGAGCCAACAACACATTTGCGGCTTTCAATGCTGTGCTTTCCACTTCTTTGAATTCCCATATTGAGATAACCTCAAAATTGTAATGCAAAGTTTTAAGTGAAGAACTTTGCATTTAAAAATATACAAAAATAATTTATAAAACACTAAAAAAAAAATCTTATATTTAATATCTGTTTAATTGGTTTATTTTGCCTTTTTGAAATTTTTGAAATATTTTAACTAATTTGAATTTGTCTGCTTTTGCATTTACAGGTGATGCCAGCAACGCTAGTATAGGCAGCGGCGAGGGCACAGGCGAAGAGGACGACGATGCGAATGGTAAAAAGAACCAAAAGAAACGTGGCATTTTCCCAAAAGTAGCAACAAATATTTTAAGAGCGTGGCTGTTTCAGCACTTAACGGTGAGAAATCAACTTTCTTTCTTCTTTGGGGCATTTTTTTTGATAATTATTTAAAAAATTTTCTTTTGGTTATGCGCTGTTAAATTTTATTTAATACGCCACCTGGATTATTTATGGAGTTCATGAGATAAATCATAAAAAATTGTATGTGATTTTTGGCAAAAGCAAAGTATGGAAAAGAAATGGGTTGCCTTGCCAAGTGCGTGGAAAAAGATGGGGAAATTAAAATAATAATAAAAAATAGTAGATAACTTGAAACAAAAACATAATGAAATGCAAGTTTGGGCCTAAAGTGGATTTAATTGGATTTAAAAAATATACAAACACTTTCCTCTTGGGGGCATAGAGATTGTTGAGGCCTAATAAGGTTAGAATAGGTGAAGTTCCTCCAGAATAGGTGCTTAGCGTCCCTTAGGGAAAACGCTTCGGTAATAGTTTATTACTGGGTTGTGTAGAGAGCTCTTTGTGCACTCGTTGCTACTAACTAGGCATGTTGTGTGGTTGGAAAACGCATAGGTTGGTGTCTTTGATGACCTTTTTGGGGTGATGTGTGTTTTCGTTAGTCCAAACTGGCACTGCTAGTAGGTCGTACGGCTACTGGATATGAAATTCTGCTACAATCTAATCATCACCACTGACACATACATACTGTTTTAAAATATTTTTTTAAATATTTTTTTTTTAAATGTTTTTGTATATTTTTATATTCGTCTCATTCATGTCTATATTTGCCCTGATCTATTATGAATATCATTGCCGATTTTGTAAATATTTTTCTAATTTTTTTAAAATATTTTTTAAAATATTTTTTTAAAAATATTTTTGTATATTTTTATATTCGTCTCATTCATGTCTATATTTCCCCTGATCTGTTATGAATATCATTGCTGATTTTGTAAATGATTTTTCTGTAGCATTCGAGTGCAAGTGTGACCGCCAGCTGTCAGGCAATATCGCTCGCATGACGCCTACACAATCAGCCTCAACGCCGAAATAACTTTAATTATCGTCTTTATCAGCGACTGTGTAAATAGCGGCCATATTTATTTTATTTGCTGTGTTTTTTTGTTTTATTATTTTTCGGTTTTATTTTGTGTCTATTTGCTGCTGGTGGCTGCTTTTGCTCGGCCATCTACTGAGCAAACACGTTGCCACAATCTTATCAACATTATAACTGCACCGACAACACAACAACAGCCAACAGCCAACAGCCAAAAGCCAACAGTCAGCAGCTACAACTACAATGACAAAAACAACAACAACACGAAAATCCATAGCCACAACTACCGCTGAACTGAACTGAGCTGAACGGAATTTACCGCAAAATTGGCTAAAAAGGCAAATCAGACTGAAATCAGTTGGAAGAACCGCAATTAAAGTGTGTTGGCGACTTTTATCATTTTCAACACGTCGCAACGCACAACTGCAACAACGTATGCTGCGCATTAACGGCTGCTTATTGTTGTTGTTGATGATAATATTATTGCATTGCGCACTGGCACACGGCCTATTTTATGGCCTTCACCGTACTGGCGGCTCTGTCTGGCAGGTCAAAAAGGAAAATACGCCAATACGACAAGAAAGAAAGCAGCAAACCGCAGCAGCTAACAGTGCATTCGGTGAGCTGACGACTCCTCGCAACTCGCAGTTCGCTGCTTGCTGCTCGCTCATTGCCAGCATCGATGGCGCAAAAGGCAAATCAATAGCGGCCAAAAGCCGCAAAAGCCGCACACCAAAAAGCCTCATTGTGCCATTTTCCGTATTGGCGCGCACCACACTCGGCCGCCGTCGCTGTCGCTGCCGCCGTAATGCGATACGTAACAGCAGTGGCCATGTTTAGATTTCCCATGTTTCGTGTCGTTTTCTCCTTTTTCCACTTTTGTTATTTAATGAAAAATATCAACAGCAGCTACAGCAATAATGGATAACGCCAACAACAACAACAACAACAACAAAAGCAACGGCCATCTACCACAAGTACCGCGATAAGAATCTCAATATGAATATTCGCCGTTGTCGCTTCTTTTTCCTACCAACTGCTTTTCTCATTTCGCCTCACTTTGCGCTTTATTTCATTGTGGCAGTTGTTGTTGTTGTTGTTGTTTCGTTAACGGGTTACCTGCTGCGGTTGGGTGTTGCGCTGTCATGCCACTGGTGGAGCGCGTACGCGCTTACGTTACGCTCGCCGCCCGACGTGCCAATCGCACATGTGTTTGCTTCTATGTGTGTGTGTGTGTGTGTGTGTGTTTGTGTGCTTGTGCGTCTGTAGGCAAAGTTTAGTGCTTTTTTATGACTTTTTTTTCGCTCATAAATGCGATTAAAAATATTTATTCATTTATTTTCCGACTATTTATTTGGTAGGTGGGCATATGCCGTCGTCGTTGTTGTTTGCCCATAGTTGGCGGCGCCGTTGTTGTTGTTTATTGTTGTTGTGGCCATTTTAATGCGGTAGCTGCCATTGGCTGAAATTTAGACATCGCTTTTAATAATGGGTGCCGTTGGCAGGCGGCTGACTGCGCAGCTCCAACGCAATGATTAGGCCGCGAAAATATGGCCGACCCAATGCGCTGCCGTTTTGCTTGTGGCTGGCTGCGATTTTTGCCAGCCCATCAAGTTGCACTATGACAGTTGAGTTGAGTTCAACAATTTTTAATATGTGTGAAAATTATAGAATTTATTGGGACAATTGGTTATTGCAGACAGTACTTGGTGACAGTTGATTGTTGTTTTTGGGTTTCGAGTTAATTTATGTTGATTCAGTTGAACAAGAATGTTTTGTAATGTTATTGAAATTCAGAGAAAAGTTTATAAATGCTCTAAAGATAACAAGAACGTCAGTAGCAAAAAAGTAACCGGGTCATATGCACTAAATACAATAAAGCAATTCATTAAAATGGTAATTATTGGAACAAAAATGGTTGGAAATGGAAAACAAATTAAGAGAGAAGTTAAAAAATGCACTGTTTGCAATGTTTTGTAATGTTATTGAAATTGAGAGAAAAGTGTATTAATGCTCTAAAGATAACAAGAACGTCAGTTGCAAAAAAGTAACCGGGTCATATGCACTACATACAACAAAATATTAACTCAAAATGTAATTATTGGGACACATATTTTTAGAAATGCAAAATAAATTAAAAAAGAAGCTTAAAAATGCACTAATGATATCAATGTTGCGTTAAAAGTAACCGGTTTTTATGTACTCAATGCTATACAAATTTCATCAAGACCGAATTATTTCAGAAAATATGCCTAGAAATGCGAAATAAATTAAGATAGAAGCTAACAGATGCACTAATTATGACAGCGTTGTCAGTTTCAACAAAAGTAACCAGGTAACAAGTACTCAAGACAACAAAAAATTTACTCAAATAGGATTTTTCGAAATAACATTCTTAGAAATGTGAACAGAATTCAAAAACAATTTTAAAAATTCTCTAACGACATCAGCATTGTCAGTTGCAAAACAAGTAATCAGATAAGATGTACTCAATACACTGAAACATGTCCTTAAAATTGAATGATTGAAACAAATTTGCTTAGAAATTCCAAAGAAATTGAAACAGAACTTACTAATTGCTCTATTGACAACAATGTTTTCAATTGTATAAAAAGTTACTGGTTATTATGTATTCAATAAATTAAAAAATTTTGTCGAAATAAAATTACTCGAACTAGGATGCTTAGAAATGCAATTCGAATTCAGTTACAAGCTGATAATTGAATTTATGAAAACAATGTTGTAAGTTGTAAAAATAGTAACCGGGTAAAATGTTTCTCAAAATGTAATCACTTGAACCAAAAAGCATAGAAATGCAATAAAACTTCTAGGAGAAGATGATAAATGCACTAACGGTAGTAACGTTGTCAGTTGTGATAAAAGTAATCGGATATTATTGATTCAAAACATTAAAAATTGCACTCAAAATGGAGTTACTTCAACAAAGAAGCTTAGAAATGCCATCAAACTTTGATAAATGCATAAACGATAGAAGCGTCAACAATGGCCAACAAAATAATCGGGTAAAATGTACTCAAAAATTAATCACACGAGTCTTACAGAGTCTTATGAATGCAATCAGAATTTAACATTAAGCAGATAAAATTAATTACGATGACAACATAGACAGTGACGAGAAAAGTAACCGGGTATTATGTACTCAGAATTAAAAACTCAAACGTATGAGACACACTTAGGCCTCTGTATGGCTCAATGAAGCTAAGAAATGCAATGAAAACTAAAAAAGTTAATAAAAGCACTAACGGTAACAGTGCCACTTAAGAAAAAGTAAGTGGATTCAAACACAATGGTTACTTTTTAATAGGTTCAAGAATGAAAACTTTACACCAAAACGCAAAAAGATGTTTATTGTCTTCTAGTTGCAGTTTTTATCTTAATTGTCA
The DNA here is from genome assembly GCA_963668005.1 of Melieria crassipennis. NCBI lineage: Eukaryota > Metazoa > Arthropoda > Insecta > Diptera > Ulidiidae > Melieria > Melieria crassipennis. The sequence continues at coordinate 141,922,072 of OY764961.1, read as the reverse complement.
AATATTGGACAAAATCAGTACCACTTAGAAAAAAGTACATTACTGGCTTTGAAGACAATGGTTACTTTTTAATCAATTCAGAGATACAAACTTCAAACCAAAACAAAAATTGTGTTTTAATGCTTTTAACTTTAAATGCTAAAATTTGATGTTTCCAATTTCTGCGGAACCAAATCAACAAACGAACAAAGACCTTCGTTGTCTTCGAGTTTTAGTTTTTGTCTCAATTGTAAAATATTTGACAAAATCTGCAAAAATGTCGGTCGCCGAGAGGCCAATTTATTTTAAATATTAAAAATCTGCAGGTTTGACTCATGTTATGGGCTTTTTTAGAGCTTTATCTCAGATAAACCTTAAATACTTTTGAGAGCATTTCAATATTTTTCAAAAATTATTTATTATTCATTTCTCTTACTCTTTTTTATATCCAAATCACATAAAACTGACCACAAAGCCTAAACGTCAACACGCGTTTGCCGCAATTTAAATGCCAAAAGGTCAAGTTTTTATTTTTCTGTTGCCCTAAAATATCTCACTTTGGTTTTTTTTGGACTGCATGCAGCCCGCAGCACATTTATCGCCACCCACTGGTCATCAATTTCAATGGCTGCTATTGGGCGCTTTATGAAGTCCGCCAGTGCTTAGGGCCGAGCGGAGTGAGTTCGCATTTAAATGGCGGTCAACTGTGCCCAAAATACCCTTAATGGCACTTTTCAAATAAACAAATTTGTTATGCTCCATTTTGCTGCGCAGCAAACTTCACCGAAATCCGAAAATAGGTAAATAGTGAATGTGCATTTTCCGATATAGAAAATGCGACAACCGAACGGACGGCTGCCAAAAACTATAAAATCAATGTTGACCATTCAACCCCTTCGTCCGACTATGGGCCGCCCGAAAGGGTTGCACCGTGAACGTTCGAAAGAAATCAAAAAACTTGCGAGCGCTCAAGTTTGTGCACTTTGCGCTGCTGCTTTCCTTTATGAGCTTCGCCAATTTAGATAAGCTGTGTGATTGCTGGCCGACACTGACCGGCGCTTATGCAAAGGCGAGTCCGACTCAAAGGATGCAACCACAACGAAACTATCAAATTTTATTTCGACTGCGTTTATTCTCGGAGATTTCCTGTTTGCGATATCGCCGCCAAGTTGACCGCAGCTCAGTGAAATGCTCGCAATTGACCAAAAGTGGTTCAAGTTAATTTTTAAGTTTTCCGCAAACGTGTGTCCAGCGTTGGGCACATTATACATTTGTTGTTGTTGTTGTGATTTTCTATGCGTAGCAATGCGATAGAAATCTTAATGGTATTTCGTAAGATTGTTTTGAAAAAGCCATTTGGCTGCGGTGCGGCGGGCCGTGATGGGAAGTGGCCACAGATCTGGCTGCGGCACAAGACAGGAAAACGGACATTATCAACGGTGAGGGCGGCCGGCCACGCACATGGCGCCGCAATTACTTGGAGGCGAAAAGAAAGATCCAAATCATTATACAAAGTGTGCTGCAAGTGGACAACGGTGTGTTGGCGGGAGGAGAAATTCGGCGGGTGGCGCAAACGTGCGCCGATAAAAATTCGGAAATGAAGTTTGTTTGTTTTCAAATTTATCTGTTTTTGTGTGCATGTAATTGACCTGCAAGTTTGTATAAAAACCGATTTTTGTTGTTTGTGCGATATTTGCAAAAACACCACCATTCACCAAGCCCCCTCCCCCCGCACAGACGGCGACAACGTTTGGCAGCAATGCGGGTTCGATTGCTGGCTGCGTAGTCGACATTGATGAATTGCCGTTTAAATCAGCGCATCAGTCATGTTTACCGTGGCCACCCACACTCAACGCCCAACCGCCCATGTGCCCACCCATCCAACCATTCTCACTCACCCAACCATTGACATGCCGCCAATGTGCCTTAGGCCAACAGTAGCAACCTTAGTAGCAACAAAAACAACCAATACTACAATAACAACAACAACTATAGCATCAACAGCGACATTTGCCAGTTTTGAGCTATTATTCTGCCGCCCCCCACCCACTCGCCGCCCATATCCTTGTCCCTCACACACAAACACACACACACAGTTGCATGCTGGGCTTTTGCCGCCCGCACTGCCACACATATCTGGCGGCGTCGCTTAATGCTATTAACAGCGATTTGCGAAAGCATTAAGGAAATTGTTTCCAATACGCACCACTCATCCCAGATCGCCTCGAGCCGGCTGCCGTTTCAGCTACAATCGCCGCTGTCGCTGCAGTCTCAACAGCGTCTCAACATCTCAGTGTCAGCCGTCACTGCCGGCTTTGTGCTTTCGGGGTTTTATTTGCGTTTTAGTTACGCATCTACTTATTTAAAATCGCACTTGCCTATTCATTCATTTTTATTCATCGCACTCACCGTTGTTGCTGCTCCTTGGCGTGTATGAGTTGCACTGATGCTCTCAACAATGCACAATGTGAAGCAGCAAAGGACGCGCGGATGCGGTAGGGTGGTTTTAAATTAAATTCCGCCCTCCTCTGGCCCCCACCCACTAGCGACTGGTGTAATGAAATTCTAAATGCGCTGCGCTTTCGAAGTGGATTTGCAAATTTTTTGGGTATTTTTCGCCATTGCATGTCGATTTGATTTATTGCCGCGTCATCGCAACGGCGCAGAGCGCAGCAATGAGGTGTGATGTGGCAAAAAAAGAAAAAAAAAAATACATGCAATAAAAAAAATAAGTATCTACTACAACATGGACTAAGGACTTCTATGTATGAGACTTGGAATGCGCATTGTTGGAGAAATTTCATAATTTGGTGTCATGAAACAGTGAGAATCGTTGACAACTTCGGCCACAATTTTGACACAATTTCTGGGCTTGAACAAAACATAAAACTGTTTAATTTATATGAATAACTCGTTGAAGCCTTTTGGCTGTGCTATTTAGCTCAGACATTTTGAATTGGGTTCATATCTTGGCTTTTGATAAACCGAGCTAACGTCTACTTCTTCCATTTCCAGGACATACTCGTACAAATTGCTTCCATAAAATATAAATAATAGCAAAAAAAAATCTAAAAATACCTACAAAATCTAACATAACTAAAAAATCGATGTTGGTTGGTTCAAAGAGCACTTTGACTCTTTAAAAAAGTCCTCCGGTACAAATGTATCATATGCTAAAATTTGATGTGGGTCTAACAAGCCAGAGACTAAGACTATAGTCATGTGCTGATTAGCGTCCCTAAACGTGAACCTTAGTGAGTCTCGTAGAGTCCATCAACTGCTGGGTGTTTCAGAGTCTGCTAAATGGATTTTTCAACAAAATATGTTTCCTATTTAAATATTAACAAAGATGATTCAGCAATGAAGATTACAAACATGCTTTAAATTATTCTATGCGGAAAACTTTTGCAGGGAAAGTATTCAAAAATGGGGCAGTTGGGGTTAGCAAATCTCTCTCCGTTTTTGCGCGTTGGAACATTGTGTCGAAATGCAAAAAATGCATGGACAGAGTTTCATGGGGTTCCTTGGGGGAAGACTTGAACTGATGGCATTAGACATCTCTCTAACAAAAAAGTATCTAAGAAAGAAAGTCGCGTATGGCCATGTTTCGATAACGTTATATCGGATATATAAATATCCTCAATGAGCTTAATTGTACGGTTTGAAAAGCGCTCTGGGGTCCCATTGCTTTACCAAACATTCCTTCAGTTAACTGCAAATGGATGGAACATTTTAGGTACATAAATATCTTTCATAGAATATAATAGATAGCCCTTTAATTACTTTATTTCTACATCAAACATTCCTTTTACTAACTGCAAAAAGGTGGAATATACAAAATATATTCTCGAATGTTCCATAGAATAGAACAGATAGTGAATAAAAGTGATAGTGATGAAGAAAATTATAAAAGACACTGACACGAAAGTAATATACTTGCGGTATAATAACAAAGCTTTGTCCCAACTTCAGTCTTAAGATGATGAAAGCAACCAGTGAAGCACAGAGGATTTAATTTTGGGGAGAATTGCGTACAACTTTTGCGCCCAATTCCATTTGAGACCACATTTTGCACTAGAAATATTTGTATTTGGGTGGTTGAACCCCCAAACACCCCCACCCCCGTGTGCGCCACTGAAAGTAACTCCTATATCATTGTGTAGGGGCATTACACCAACAAATACAATATTAATCAATAATAAATAATCACTTAAAACTACAGTTTTATGTGTCAGTTTTTGGCTCAATTCTTTAAATACTCAATTCTTTACAACTGTTAATGGTTTAATCAAAATAATATACAGCAAAATGTATTGAAAAGTTAATTTTTTGACATTTTGATTGTATAATAAAATACCTTGAACTAATCACAGTCCATTTAAAATAAATTCTCACTAAATTAGCAAGAAGATTAGACTGAATCTTTACCGGACTTATTGATGTCTGTTGAAAAATGATGAATTTGAAAACTTTATCAGCGTAAGTTATAAGTAATGAAGTTAATGAGACAGTTCGAAGTCAGTAGAGATCCATAATATGTATAGTAGTTGGGTCCATGTGTAGATTCAGGCGACTACTTGAATCATGAATCATTAGCAGTGGACTCGAATAATAAGCAATTGAGTTAAAAAGATGATTTTAAGGTAGTAATGAAGGTTCAGACGTTTAAAGTAATAAATGATCTTAAGTTTCGTAAGTATCAAGAAATTATTATCAGCTCAGTTAGTCAACAATTGCGTTAAAGAGATGGCTGTAAGGTATGTAGGTAGTAAAGGCCCATAATACTTGTTCAGTTGGATCCATGCAAATATTTAGACAATCAAAGTACTCTAATGACTTATTAGTAGTTGACTCGAATAATCAGCAATTGAGTCAAAAACATGGTTCCAAGGTAGTAGACACCCATAATACTCGTTGAGCCCATACGAAAGTTCAGTCGAACGATCTTCGGTTAGGTGAGTATACAGAAACTAAAAATATAGTTCGAATGAAGTTTAATAAGCCCAAGCAGAGGTTCGACGACTAAAGTCATGAATCATTCTAGATTAGCTAAGAGAAAGGTCTTTTCCCACCCTTTACTTCAAAATCTATTCGCGCTTCGAAAAGTATATATTTTTAAGATTTTAGATGTAAATAAAGGTGTTCAGCGTTTAACAATTTCAGTTTTGACATTAATAAGTATAAATAAGTAGGTTGGGTCAAGTTGAAGTAGTAACCTTGATTTCACATAAGCACAGTGATCTGACTTATCGGAATATCACATTGTGGCAGCCAGATTTACGGCATTTTAAACACCCACGATTCGAATATGAACCTATCTATCTAATGTCTTAAGTCGAAAGCTCATTAAGACGAGTAAGGAAGGACCAGAACTTTTAGTCTTTTTCCATACAGAGAGGGAAATGATCATAAAAAGTAAAAGGCAACACCAACAACAACAATTGTTGTAAAGCATTCTTATAGTCTTAGAGAATGTCTTAGTCTTTCTTCCCACTAGTCAGTGTCCACACTTTGGCAGTGTTCCGACCTAAGTCGAGTAGCTGTCTAGATTGCCTTCTGTTTAGTGTTGACAGAGTTAAGGTTTGTCTGACAATGTTGCAGGTGTGAATTTAAAAGATTAACTTCAAACCACTAATGAGAAGAACAAGTTTTGTGCAGATCAACAAAGTCAATGAAATTGTATTCAAATAAGAAACCACAAAACGTGTTGCAATTCTGTTGTCATTTGCCACCATTTTGTGTTGCCATATCAAACACGAGAACGTGAAGCCACTATAGCAACGGCGACAGCCATATTAGCTGTCGATAATTAACCGTTTAGTGGCCTAATATGTTGAAAAAAGATGCAAAATGTTGACGAAACGCCAACCACAGTCAATGCGCGGCGTTGCAACGCAAATTTTTAGTATGCGAAGACCTCAAAGCTGACATGCGTCGCGTCTGCGACTTGGTCTGTTTGGCTGCATTGGTGCGTTGCAACAACAACAACAATTAGGCAGAAAGCATGCCGAAAGCGAAGAGACGCGCTGCAAACCAGTCTTATGAACGGTGTGGCAGGCAGGGAGGCAGGCAGACAGGCAGGGCGGACAGACGGTGCTAATGAGTGGTTATGACTTGGCAGCGTTTGCTCTGAGTGTTCGCTTCCATGTTTTTTTAAATTCTTGCATATGGCAGCCGGCTGTAGGCCTTGCACGGGTTAAGACAAATGCTGCAAATGCGAGCAGTACAACAAAGCGCAACAACAACAACAACAAGCAAATGCCTGAGACAACCAACCAGCCCCGGCGACCACTCAACCAGCCGGCGGACGGACCAGTCGTCGTCGTCTTCGTCGTTTTTGTTGTTGTCGACCAACCAAACACAAACCAACTGCAAGTGGCCATAATTATGGCAGCCTTTGTTTACATTCGAATGCAAAACAGGCGACGAAAAAAACGAAACAACAAAGTTAGTTGTTCAGCTGTTGTTGTTGTTGTTGTTGTTGTTGGTGCTGCTGCATGTCATTTACTCATTTTGCTTTTATGAAATGCGATTTTTGCATGCAAAGCGAGTGCGTTTTCTCCACCTCCCACATTTGGCATGGAAATAATTTGCGTGGTCTCTCGTTGGCCGCCGTCGCCGCCCGTAACGCCTCCGCCCGCCAGCACAATTGAAATTATACATTTTGACGAAGACATGTTTTTGAGGCGCTGCAAGTGTATGCACGTAATTGTTTGTTTGTTTGTTTGTTTGCACGTTCGTTCGTTCGTTCGTTTTTTTGTAACAGCAGACAACCCCGTTCGTCTGTCCGTCCGGCCAGACGCGACACATTTGCCGCGTGTTGCATATTTGCTGCATATTTAAGAAATTACTAGAGTCTGCTGTGCCGCTCAACAACAACAACAACAACAACAACCAACAGCACAGTAATGTGCATCGTTGTTTTTTTTTGTTGTGTTTTGTTGTTGCGCTTCGCCGACGCCACTCGTTTGACTTTTGCTTAGTCTGCTTGCGGTGCAAAAACATTTTTGTAATGGCTGCCCTGCTGCCTTGCCGTCTTAAAGGCCGCCTCAAATGTAAATTGCAAGAGTGCACCAACAACTACAACAACAACAACACCAACAATAATGACAACAAGAGCAGTCGGAGCAATGGCAGCAAGCAGCGGCAAAACAATTTGCGAATGGCGTCGCTGGAAGGCGGCAATGAGCTGCAAGACGGACAGACACAACTGGCGGGACGGACAGCCGACTGAAACGGCAAATGCGCGTACGTGCGTCGGGCACGGCCTGCGGCAGCTGGCTGGCTGGCACCACCACCGGTGGCAACAGCAACGCAACGACGGCGGCGGCGGCGGCGCTGATTGTGGCTGCCTGTCGCCTCGGGTCGCTCCAGTGCAGCGCGCCGCACAACAGTGACAGTTGAACGCCGCCGCTGTTGTTGCTGCCAGTCTGTGGCATTTGTGTTGCACATAGTGTGACATGGCTGGCTATGGCCGCGTTTGGCAATGCTTGACAAAACACTTTAGTTAGAGTTTATTGTTTTAGATTCATTTGCCCCGTCAGCCGAGCCGCCCCCGTCCAGCAAAACACACTGGAGAATTGCAGTCGCCGTTCGTTGTTGCTGTCTGCATGCCGCACGACCGCGACTATTTAGTGGCCAAGTGTCACATTGCAATCGCAATGATCGCACTCGCGTTCAGGCACTGCCGCGCTGCCAGATATGCGCGCCGATAGGATAGCAGCGACAGCGACAGCGGCAGCGGCAACAGTGGCAGCAACGGCGGCGACAGCAAGACAGCAAAACGCACAAAAAGTCGCCCCGAGGCGTGACAGTAATTAATTATTTTGTATATGGCAAATTAATATTCCAAATGGACTTTGTTTTACATTATGAACTGTGCGCGCCGGCTCGCCAGTGCGAAAAATGCGTAATTAGTGTCATTATTGCAATTTGTAAAAGGACCGCGCGCTGGCCGCGGGGCCACAAGAGGTGGGCGGTGCAGTGTTCATATTCTTCGCGAAGGTGCAAATTGAATTGCACTCTGTGCCTAATGAAATTACAATCGCGGACAGGCGGCGGCGCGCGGGTGACATGCGGACAGGATTTGCCGACTGCAGTTCTTCATGAACGCTAATGTCACTTGAGCGACCGAAGAAGCGCAACTAATTGGATTTTTTGAACCTGGACAACGACAATGCTGTTGAATAGCAACAACAAAGCTGACCAACAACAACTACTGATTGGTTGTTTAGTCGTGTATGACACGTTTGTGATTCTCACTCAGTGGTTGCACAAAGCTTATATAGTATGCCTCCCGAGACAAATCGCCAGAGTGGCGCCACTAATTTTTTTTTTTTAATTTTTTACGAAAATTATTAACCATCAAAATTACAAATGGTACTATGTTGTATCAGAAAGAAAGAATTAGTTAAAGTAAAAAAATAAAATTTTTACTTAAATAAACTGACGCACAGTGCTTCGAGAGTGGACAAAAATAAGAAAAAAAATTATCGCGGATTTTGACAAAAGTAGTATCATGTTAAAGGTAATTGTTTAATTAAGCTGGATACGGAATACTTTCGCAAAAAATTTTTCAGATTAGGAGATATAGCTTTTCAAAGTCGGATATATTTTTACAAAAATTTATAAAGGGGAAAAATGAAATTTAGGTGTTTGTATAAAAAAAAAATTTAGAAAATGTGTTGTTGTAGATAGGCTACTAATTTCTTTTAAAATTAAAACTACATTTAACAATTAAATGCATGAAATATTTTGACGTTTACTAAATAAACATAGGTTTTTCTTTTTTACACATAAAACCACTGAAAAGTGAATTAAATATTAATAAACCTCCAAATATTAGCAAACAGATTTCGAATGTGGTTGTTGTTTCAAAATATTATATCGGAGTTTAATTTGAAGATATACACAAATATGTTAGTGTGCCTAAAGGCATCAATATGCATTTGAGGGTTAAAGGAGCGAGACCGCTTATGGGTTTTTTTGGTTAGCATAAATAATTTTTTTTGTACGAATTTTCAAAAATGAATGTTTTTCAACCAATGAAAATTAAAAATAACCAAATTTAGAAAGGCAATTTAAATCGAATGGCGTGAACTGGCGTAAATCCTTTTTATGAACGTTTTTAGATGGACTTTCTGCTCTTAAGTCCGCAAAAAAAATTCGGCGTCTTTTTGCGCCTTTGGAAAATATTCAATCAGTCAGAAGACTGCAAATTTTCAGCGAATTTCACGTACTCCTATTTTTGCCGCAATTTTGTTTGGTTCGACTCCACTGTGTGACGTAGAGAAAGTTACATATAAATTAAAATGCGTATAGAAATTATTTTATGATAAGGAAATATGACATTTTTTCTTCACGTACAAACATTTTGTCGCCCCTTCCAATAAGCCTCGTCCTTTAACCGCCACCGTTCTCACTAATGTTATTCGAGCCGCAATAGGAGATATGAATTCCTATGCAAAAAGCTGCATTTCATATCTAAAAGTTCTCAATACAAAGTAGACTGAAACATGTAGTCTAAGCGTAATTTGAAGTGACGCCTGAAATCTTTAATTGAAAACACTTTGACGTCATTGTTTTTGGCATTAAAACCAATAATCCTTTTGGCTACAACGGCTCTGCTTCTCCCATTCAAACTTAGCTTAGTTTTGGCTTCTGTGCTTTTCTATTCAAACTAAGAAACCTTGGATTTCTCTACTTACATATGAAATACAATCTAAGTCCTCTTTGAGCATCTGGAGTTCTCCAATTCAAGATACGATTTTTTGTTTGCTTCTTTGCTTTTTCCATACAATCTTTTGGTTCAGAATTCTTTTGGTTTTATCGAAATTTTTTGATCTACGGTAGCGATGACCATTTTGCTGTTTCACATAGCAAAATAATCATTACTGATCTCAGGCCAGAATTCTTTAGCTGCTCTTCCTTTCGAATTTTTTTCGAGTTCTTTGCTTCTTTCATACAACCTGAGAAACCTTTTAGCTTCATTGATTCTCCGATTGAAAACATGAATTGCTTAACTGTTCTGCTTTTGTGATTCAAACTAAAAATCCTAATAGCTTTTTTCTTCTCTCATCTCAACATGAACAGTTTTGGCTTCTTTCTACAATTCAAAGTGAGAATATTTTTGACTGCTCCGTTTCTCCAATTTAAACTCAAATTTGTTTGGCTTTTATGCTTCTTCCATTGAAATTGAGAACTCTTGGGTTTCAAATATTTAATATCAATCTGAGCATCTCCATTTCTCTGGATCAAATTGAGATTTCGTCGGCTTTTTTGTTTTAATTCAGCCTGAGAAAACTTTTGTGTTCTTCGATTTATAGTGGTTTCATTCATTGCTTAGCTTCTACGATCTAAATTGATTGCTTTTTGGGCTTCTCTGTTTCCCCATCCAAACTTCTCTGTTATCTTCTTCTATTTTGACAACATTTTTGGTTTCTGCGATCCGAATTAAGATCTTTTTTGGCTTCTCTCAACGATCTAAATTGATATCTCTTAAGCTTTTTTGTTACTTTCATCCATCTTTAAAACAAATTTAGGTTCTTTAGTTTCCTGTTTAAAGCAGTGAATCTCTTTGGGTTGCTCCACCTCTATCACCTAAACTAAAAGCTTTTTCATCTTCTTTGTGTCTCCGATCCGTACTTAGGTCCCTTAGGTTTCTTTGTTACCTTTCTAACGTTACTTTGTTTCTTTGTGTGTTTAATCTATTTTAAAAAGAATGTTGGGTTGTTTAATTCCTTGATTCAAAGCTAGAATCTTTTTGGCTGCCGGATTTCTGCGATCCGAACTAAGATCTTTTTGGGCTTCTTTCAACGATCTAAATTGATATCTATTAGACTTTTCTGTTATTTTTATCCTGTTTCATCCGGGTTTCACTGTTTAAAACAGTGAATCTCTTTGGGTTACTCCACTTCTACCATCTAAACTAAGAACTTTTTGGGCTTCTCTGTTTCTCCTATCTGAACTTAGATTTCTTAGGTTTCTTTGTTACTTTCATATATCTTAAAGACAATGTTGGGTGTTTTAATTCCTTGATTCAAAGTTAGAATCTTTTTGGCTGCTGCATGTCTGTGATTCGAATTAAGATCTTTTTGGGCTTCTTTCAACGATCTAAATTCATATTTCTTAAGCTTCTCTGTTACTTTCATCCATCTTAAAAACAAATTTGGGTTTTTCCCTAATTAAACAGTAAATCCTTTTGGGTTGCTTCACTTCTACCATCTAAGCTAGGAGCTTTCTGGGCTTCTCTGTTTGTACAATGTGAACTTCGATCCTTTAGATGTCTTTGTTACTTTTATCTACTTTTAGGACAATGTTGGGTTATTTAATTCCTTGATTCAAAGTGGCAACCTTTTGGGCTGGTCCACTTTGCCAATTTAAACTAAGAACTTTTTTGGTTCCTATATCATTAATCCAAACTAAAAAAAGAAAACTAAGAAAAGAAAAGAATAGAAAAAAGTAGACACTTTTGAGCTGTTCTACTTTTGCGATTAAGATTAAAAGCTTTTTGGGTTTCATTGTTTCTGCGATCCAAACTGAGATTTGTTAATTTCATCCAATTTGAAAATTCGTTCGGCTTCTCTGCCTCGTTGATGGCTTTTCACTTTTTTGCCTTAAGTTATCTAATTCACTATATGAATAGAAAATACTAGAATCTATAATAAAATAATCTTAGGAACAAGGAAAAAGTAAAAAAAAAATCCTGGTTGCATTTGGCGCTCGACTCGCTTAGTACTCAATTTTGATGCACACGCGCCCAATGTGGCCACTGCAATCTTTACTAATATTGACAAATACAACACATGCACTCGGGCAGCGGCACACACGCACTCAAAATAAATACCGACTGTACACAATTTTCCTCTCAGGCCAACATTCATTTCCGCTGCAAAATGGCTTCCGGTTCGGATGCATCCATGCAGACGCGTACGTGCGCATACATTCCGTCTGACGCTGTGCGCCTCAAAAATCCACCTCTTTTGCGCCAATGGTTGTTGTTGTTGTTGTTGTATGAATTTCATGAATTATATGCATTCACACGTACGCATTAAATGCGCACGAAAATCCCTCAGCATAAGTCGCCCAAACAGTGCAAACACCGCCGCCGTCCGTTCGTCCGTTCCTTCGTCCATTCGTTCGTCCATCCGTTCGGCTAAAGTCCAGTCTGTGGCCGGCGCTGGCGAGCGCACTGCGTGCTGCACGCTGCTGATTGGTTTTTGGGTAAATTTTGTTTGGCTGCTGGCGTGCTGATAAAATAAAATATGCCCGAGCACATGCAATAAAGGCGAGGCTGGCTTGGTGGTTGGGGGGGGGGGGGGGGGGCGGCGATGGCGATGACGGTGGGTGTTGTGTGCGCGTTGCTATGAACTTCATGGGGCGGCTGGCCAAAAGGTAAACGCGATCGTTTGGCCGCAGTGCATTTATGCAATGATGTACTTGTGTTAGTGTGTGTGTGTGTGTGTGTGTTTGCGTGCTATGTACCAAAGTGTGTCTGAGTGTTTAAGCGCGTAATTTGCAAATTATTGGACATTGGCAGCTTTAAGAATGCATTAGGCTGAGCACAAAGCTTTTGCTTTTAAAGTTTTTGATCAGAAAATTTAACAAGGGTTCAAAACAAGTTAAGATTCGCTTCTGAATCATCGTTGAATATTTTATATTTTATATTTATTTTATTTGCACTTACATCAGCCTCAAATGCAGTCAATAATATAAGTTTAATTGCGAATTTCTTGTCGAAAATCGATTGTTCTTGTCTATGTTTTCCATATGCACAGACAACACAACGAAATTATGTTCCCTTCTAATACCAACCACAGCTCAAATGCAAAGTATGCAAATTATGCAGCTACACAAGACTTCGACAAGTCCCAAAACAAGGTAGCTGAGTCTCTGTTGGGCACTGGACATCGTCACGAATTGGGCACTTTGCAAAATGGTTAACCTATGCAATTTCCCACACACACATACAATCCTACTCGCAGTGAGTTGTGTGTTTAGTTGTTGTACTTGCATTCAACTAAAATGGAAGCTGCCAATATGCTGAAATATACCAAAAACCCCAAACCGAATGACTGCCACAACTCATGGCCATATTTTACGCCGCGCCATTCGACACCCAACCGCCACTACCAGCGCCAGCACCAGCGCCTCCAACTAATGTCATTTTGACTATCGTGCAAAAGGCAATGAATGCATTTCATTACACATTCTTCGCTCCACATACAAATGCATACATTGCACTGCACAGACACACACACACATATCTACATGCAGCAAAATTTGAAATGGAATTGCATTACTTACTTACTCGCACACTCGTATTTCATTGCATATGCAAAGGCGCACCCACCTGCCAATTCGTGCCGCTGCCGGTCGCTGTCGACGCAGTTGTTATTGTTGTTGCTGTGCTGTCGTGTGTGTGTACGTGTGGAGGAGGTCGACGCTGTGACATGAGCGTAAAATGCAATTTTCTATTGGCAGTTTCCTTGAACGGACTCCTTGGCGGCAGCCGACCAGCGACCAATATTCCATCGACCGAAGCTTTGTCTGGGATGGGCCATTTTGCATTGGGTACCTGTCCTACGGGTCGCTACACCCCTCAATATCAACACACATTTAAGCATATACATATATTTAATATGTATTGTGTTTGTGTGTGTGCGCGCTGGCAGCCATTTGCTGTTTAGTATCTGTCGTACATGTCGAAATTGTCATTTGTTGCATGAAATTTACCGTTTTCTTATGCCAGAAATACGCCTTTTATACTAAATAACAATGCCAACTGCAACAACAACAACAACAACAGCAACTACAACTATTGCTGAATGCAATAACCATCACTGGGACCACAACATTAACAAGAACACCAAGTCGAAGTAGATAGAAGAAGCACGAAGTAGTTAAGTGTATGACAACAACAAATAGCACAAACACAAATATTGTATTACCACAACAACAATGCATATGTTTGTATGTATGTGCTATATATGTGTGTGTGTATGTAGCACGAAACAAGCACAAACAGCAATGATATTACAATTTATGCAAAATACGTTAAAATTGAAATTCAACACAAGCACATTCCACACACACACACTCAAACACACATACACAAACATATGTACGTGTAGTGGCATTTCTGGAAATAATTGTATTGGCATTTTGAAAGGGGATTCAGGGTGATAAGTGAGTTGGATCAACTGCCCGACGAACAGATGTTCGAATCGCAATCAGATATGAATTCAGCAAATATATCAAAGAAGTTTTGTTATATCACTGAAACTTTAAGCAGAACTAGAACTCTCTGATCTGGATTTAACAGAAACAGTGAAGAAAAAGAATTACAAATTGAAGCAGTAAAGCTAAATCTAATCGAATCTTCTAAAAATTGATTGACCTCAGTCGGTCTGTTTCGAAAATGGAAATAGAAAGTCAGATCAGCATCAAGCAGCGATATGTCTTGCATTCATTCTATTTGATTAGCTCTCATCTAAGCATTAAATTTGGGGTTTCAAGCGCTCAAATTTGCCCTCCCTATACTTCATTTTGCACACACACCTGCATAGCTTTCGATGGCGTCGCATATGTGTGCTGTATTTGTTGTCCTTATAGCATTTGCGGCATTGAGTTGGCCTCGCCGTGCCTGAGGTAATGCAATTTGGTTATCCTGTTGCTAAAACACACCCATACCAGCAGTCGATTTACACTGCCACACACACACAAACACACCCACACTCACTCGACATTATACCACAATTGTGTGTGTGTGTGTGTGTGTTGGTGCTTGCTGCACGCTGTCTGTGCGCTTCGAAATGCATTTTCTTTGTTTGCTTGTTAATAAATTCACATCGGTGATTGGGCATTGCCCCGATCGCCTCACTGCAGCCACAGCGCATTGCCGCCCGCATTGGTTGTGGGTGACTGGGTGGCGGACATGAAAATGCTCTGGTTAAATAAAATGAAAAGTTCGTTTCGTTTATTGGCAAAATGACCAGAAAATAGCCAACAGCGCATAAATTATGTCGGGAGTATATTAAAATGGAATTTATGATATTTGCATGCGACGGCCAAAATCGACGTTGACACTGCTGCCGCCGTCGAGGTAAGAAGTTACCGCAGAGATCAAAAAGCCAATTTAGCATGTGACATCGAACCATTATGTACGCCTCAATTTTAGCAATAATTCACAGCACTACGGCAAATAATGTCAATGCGTATAAGTACACGTCGAAGGACAAATGATGAGCATTTTGGAGACTACGTACGAATATATGTCGGTATGTTAGGCAGAAATGTCCTTACTGACTGATGCCTTGGATCACTTTACCTCAGACTATTCGATTAGACTATCGGGTTTCTGATAGGCCTTAACCCATTGCTGCCTAATGGGTAAAATTTTACCCATGAAAATTGATTTTTTTTTTAAATCACAAAAAAGTCAATGTTTGAGATCTCTCAAAACCATTGATAGGAATAGTTAGGGTAAAGATGGAACTACCTTAACCTAGTGAAGGTCACCTTAAAATGTCGCCATCTAGCTAGAGTTACCAGACTCCAAAAATCGTGAATTTTCCGGAGGTGGAAAATGTGGCCTTATAACTTCACACAAATCTGCCTTCTAACTCACCTGTAAAAAATAAAACTTTCGTTCACGTGTTTAGCTGATCACTTCACAAAGTATGGAAAAAAGCTACCATTGCTACGTAATGGGTACAAAATACCTAATGAATATCTCAGCAACGTGCAGAGATATAAAGCTGAAATTTTGTTTCTGATCATTTTGGGTCACTTCTAGGTCGTGTATGAAATTTTATCAAAATCGTATGAGCGGAACTGGTACCCGGCAGTGGGATAAGGATGACCTTACCGACTATAAGGTGTCTGATATGTGTAAAACAATTACCTAGTAAAGAATACTAGAAATTCTAAAGAGATCACCTTGCGACTTTTGGGTGTCTAAAAGGTCTAAAGGAATAATCTTAGACATCGACTATTAGGTGCATAATAGGTCGAATAGCTTACATTACTGACCATCGGGTGTCTAATAATTGCAAAATTATCATCTAGCCGACTATCGGTTTCTTTCTGATTTTTGGGTGTTCTAAACGATCATCTTTCTGATTTTTGGCTTTCTAGAAGAATTACCTTCGACTATGGGGTTTTTAATAGGTCTAAAAACTATCAGGTCTACCAACCAACGGGTGTCTTAAATATCTAAAAAGATCCCTTTACTACTATGGGCTTTCTCAGAGATCTAAAAAGATTACCTTGAGACTATTGGGTGTCTAGAAAGTCTCAGAATAATCTAAGATACCAACTATTGGGTGTTTAATAGATAAACTAGGATGACCTTACTGACTATAGGGTGTCTAGCAATTGTAAAATGTAAACCTTGCCGACTATCGCTTGAAAAGGAGCACCTTTCGGGTTTTTGGGTGTTATAAACCAACACCTTTCCGATTTTTGGCTTTCTATAAGAGCTACCTTTATTATTATTATTTATAGCCGCCGTGGCTCAGTTGGTTAGTGCGTTGGACCGCGAGTCGAAGGCAGCAACCTCAGGTTCAAATACTGCTTGTAATAACACCTAAAAAAAAAATAACGGGAAAACTCGTTTTCTCTTTCGGTGGCTGTCCTCTCAGCTGGAAATGGCAAACCTCTGAGAGTAAAAATTGCTTATGAAAGAGCTCCCAACCTGCCGTTCGGAACCGGCTTAAAAACTGTAGGTCCCTCCACCCGCGTACAAATTCACACGCACAACACGGGTGGTTGCGGGAAGCTAGGCCTTAGTCTCGCGTAAGCGGGCTGTCGTGCCAGTCAATTAAAATTATTAAAATTATAATTTATTTAGATTATGGGGTATCTAATAGGTTTAAAAACTATCGGATCTACGAACTAACGGGTGTCTAAAAGGTCTAAAAAGATCACCTGACCAACTATTGGGTATTTAAGAAGTTTAAAAGGATCACCTCATCAAATATCGGTTACCTAATAGGTCTAAAAGGATCATCAAAAGGACTATTGGGTATCTAATCGGATCTATTAAGAGGATGTGGGTCTAAAAGGATCACCTTACCAACTATTGGGTATTTAATAAGTTTAAAAGGATCACCTCATCAAATATCGGTTACCTAATAGGTCTAAAAGGATCATCAAAAGGACTATTGGGTATCTAATAGGATCTATTAAGAGGATGTAGGTCTAAAAGGATCACCTTACCGACTATTGTTTGTCTAACAGATCTGAAAGGATCACCATACAAACTATTTGGAGTTTAATAGGCTTAAAAGGATCACCTTACCGACTATTGGGTGTCTAACAGATCAATTATAAAAGGAACAAGCGACACTGTCCTCTGAAAAAACTGTGGAATGCGTCCATACACTCCATTGTTGTTCCTGTGACAAAAGGATCGCATTAATGTTGACTATGGGATATGTTGGAGCATATCATAGAGGACCAAATACAAGCTGAGATATGAACTACATAGCTGGGAGTTGGGATGAAGTAGGGAGTTGGTAGTGAAAAAGAATCTAGGCTTTTTGACCTTGAAAGGTCTGCTTGACAATTGGTTATCCTTAAGACACAATCAAAAGTGGATTGGGACTACGAAATTAAGCAATCTCGATTGGCTTTTTAAAAGACTTTGGCTTGGCTTCTTGATAGTGAAACCAAGAAAGTTCTTAATCTAGTATGGAGAGCTCTGAGCTGACTGACTGCATTAATTAAGGGACATGCAATATCGGGAAAACATTGCTAAGGAACTTATCCATAGACTATGGTTAAAAGATGACGAGAGAGCTGAAAAAATATAATTCCAGTGAATGGCATCAGCGAGTACAAAATTGCGCATAATGTGACAGCCATTCGTAGAAAAATGATCCATGGATGCTTAGTCCCAAGAACCTTCAAGAGATCATGTATCTCGAAGGTCTCAAAGATCAGTCGAAGTTTACTATCAACTTTTGGACAAAATTTACTACCAACCTTTAGACAGTTGAACACAAACAGAGAAACTAAATCGCACCCATTAGTTGGTCAGTTTTGGTTGATTTCCCGGCAGAATTGCATAAGGAAGACAAAATCTTAATAATTTGCATAATATTTAAGAAAACCCATTTCATATTCCACAAACCAAATCCGATCACATTTGCCTTCATACAAAACAAAAAATATTTCATATGCTGAAAGTGAAAAAAACTCACAAACATTGTTATGCGCAGCCGTCAAAAACAAAACGCCCACATCTGCCGGAAGTTGATCCCTTTTTTCTGGCGCGTGCTCACAATCCTTTTCATGCGGCACTACCCATTCATTGCGCCGTTTGCTAACAGGGAAATAAAACAATTGTCTAAATGAAAAGACCAAACAAAACCCAACCGTCAAGCACAATGCACAGCGAGTCGAAGCTGAAAAGTGCGCACGGCGCATGCGCAACAACAAAGCGAATCAAAAAAGTCTGCAGTCGAAATTGCGAGCGAATTTCCAAGTGAATGTGTGTGTGTGTGTGTGTAAAGCACGAAGCCGCACAGCCGCACTTCAGCGGCCACCAATTGCAGACGCACTCGGCGGATACGCACACAATGACAGCACATTGCATGGCATCTGCGATTTAGTTGAGACTAAGCACAGCCAAGGCTTCCGGTGTATGGGAAACGGTTTCATGTGTTTGTTGGCCACGGCAGCTGTACGCAAAGTGCTGCAGCGGCTCGAGTTGCAGCGAACTGTTTGGTTGTTCTAATTAATTTTTTGTTGCTTGTATATTTTGTTCCAAGACTTAATTTTAATCAAATAATTCTCATTATAAATAAATCACTTTTGAAACCAAATTGTCTGCATCAAAGTAGTCGGCAAAGTCAGTTGGGGTTAGCGCTCCACGAAATTCGACGCTTTCGGGACCATTTAAATATATCCGCATGTCAGTTCGGTATTCGATTTACAACCTCTACCAAACACGCCGTCACTTGGGCGCACTTATCAGCGGCTGTGCGGCAAGTTTGCGCTGCCCTAATCCGTATTTATTGTGGCTACTGTGGATGGCGGCCGCTTCGTGGCGCACCATTTCAAGTGGCAAGTGGCAGGTCTCGCTCGTCTGCCTGTCTGGCAAACGCACACTCGACGCATTATCAATAAAATGACAATATTAATTATTTGTTTACTCTAACCATAACAACAACAACAACAAGCACAACAGCAGCATTAAAGTCAACACAACGTTGCACGGCGCTGATAAAACGCCTCTTGAATGCTTATTTCGTTAAAAGCGTGCAACGGCCGACGCCCGAAAAAAACCCGGCCACGAAATCTGTGTAAATATTTGTGAATTGCAGTAAGCGCCATGGTCGATATGTCGATTAGATTGTCGCCGCTGGTGCGCTGCAACCAAACGTGGCTGCATGCCGCATTCGGCGCGTTGGACGCGCGATAACAATGCAACAATTGTTCCTGTTCCAACCGCACTGTGCACGCTGGCTTTCATTTAATTTGCTGTTGTTGTTGTTGTTGTTTTTGTTATTTTTTGTACAAGTGTTTCTTTATTTTCAATTGGAAGTTTTTTTTTGATTTTGATTTGAAAAAAATTGAAATAAAAATGCATTCGACAGTTGGGTTGTTGTTGCTGCCAGCCAAATTTGGTTGTTTTTCCTTGGCTGCAGGGGAGTCAAAATGATTTTTTGGACACATTGTTTACACACTGACGCCACTCTGGCGGCTACTGGCCGCAAAGATTTATGAGGGCGTACATGTTTTTTTTGGACTTTTCTCATTGTTGTTGGTAAGTGCAGTGTGTGTGTGTGTGTGTGCACTTTGCCAGCGCCACGTTGCGTATTTAGGACATTCTGAAGTGGTGTCGAGCCACGCGATAAGTGAAAGGGAAAATTTCGATTTTGTGGCGTTTAGTTTTCAAGATAATTTCATTTCACTGCTTTCCTGGAGTAGCTTTTCATTTTGTGTTTGTTTAATTTCTTTTCGTTAGTTCATTTTTTGTTGGCGTTATGCAACAAAATGTGCGTCAAAGCTGTGCCAGTTTGTTGTTGTTGTGTTATTGCTGTTTGATTATTAAAATGTCAAAGGTGCTGACAGCCGAATGTACCGTTGACATGATTGATCTATTTCGCTTTAGTAACTCGTGGCTGATGGCGCTGAGAATGTTTGGTTTATTTGTCAATAAGCAACTGTCAAATAAATGTGAGGCTAACTGGGCGCTAACTAGTTTTTTCTTAATTAAATGAGTCGGTTAATTTGTGAAAAATAATTTGAATTTTTTATTTATGCATTTTCATTTCAGCATCCCTACCCCTCCGAGGATCAGAAAAAGCAACTGGCGCAAGACACCGGCCTAACGATACTGCAAGTTAACAATTGGTAAGTCATACAAAAATACAAAATTAATTAAAGAAAGATGAAATTGAATTAAATGAATTAAGTCATACAAAAATACGAAATTATTCAAAGAGAAAAGTGAAATTGAATTAAATTAATTAAGTCATACAAAAATACGAAATTATTCAAAGAAAAAAATGAAAAGAAATGACATTAATTAAGTCATACAAAAATACGAAATAAATGAAAGAGACAAATGAAATGAAATGATATTAAAACTAAAACAAAGAACTTTTCTAAAAAAGAGTCAAATACAGAAAATTTTAAAAAAGAAAAAAATAGAAATTATATGACGATGCTTGCTTGCTTGCACGTAACGAGTAGAGTGACGAGACATCAAAATGGTACTAGGCCGAGAGAATTGGGATGGTGAGCAAAAGCGACGAGTTGTTCAAACGTATTTTGACACGTAGCGAGTCAGTTCGCTTTAACAATGCACAAAATGAACTAAGCAACTCGCGCAATTAAACTCAACCGAGCGAAAAGTGGGGTGTGACGCATTCCGAATTCACGAGCGATTCCGCGAATCGCTGCAAAAAGAAGAAAAATATAACGGTAAAGTAGTACTCGGCCTAGTAAACAAAATGTGATTCTAGTGACTCTCTCGCCACTTTACTCGGTCACTGACTCAATCAACAACTCGCCTTACTGTTTAGACGAAACGAGTACTCGTTCGAGTTGCTGTCTCGTCACGTGTAATCAAGCCTTAACTCGTTGCCATGAAGCAGACAGCCTCAAGAACACTCTTCAGTTGCCATTTTGAAGGTTATTCCATTATGCTTCTCTCATAGAAATCTTCATCCCCATTGGCAAACAACTAGAACAGGTGATTTTCCTAAGCTTGTCTTGACAGACAGCTTTTCTTCAAAGATATAGTAATCACTTGGATTCAGGTCCGAACTTTAAGATGTACGCATAAGAATCTCCCAACCAAGTTCCTGGAGTTCTGATGAGTTACTATCGATTAGTGTGATGAATACAATTCCTCTTCTTTTGGCCAAAGATGGCCGCTTCTGCGCGAATGACTTCTTCAGACGGTTGACAATTGTTGACAATACATCGGCACTGCTAAGCACTTAGTTGACTTAAACTATAATTGGATAAAACCTTCATTCGAAAACTTACACTACTCGACACGAAAAATTCTACTTTATTTTGTCTATAAAGCAATCATTCGAAAATTTATGATTTTTGAAATTGGTCGAAAAATTCACTTTTCTACAAATTTCATCGTCAGTAATATACCCAAATCTCATCTGATTTGGACAATCTATATATCGTTGGAAAGGTTAGTTAATTACCTTCTGAACGACGGGCCACTTGTATTAGTTGGATGGTTGGTTTACGAGATATGTGCTCATAACTGAAATAAGAGGGAAAAAATGTGTTTTTCGAAGATTTTTCGAAAACGCTTCTTAAGAAAATTTTTTGATTTTTGGTTTCGTGTTCAGCAGCCGAAGATTAGTCTAAAAAATACTTTTGATTTTAGGAGCACGCGATGAACCCATTTTTTGACGAGTAGTGTTATTTGTTTTTTTTAGTTTGAATATCCTTGCATGTCCTCAGAGTTGCCGCTTTTAGTCTTTTCGGACGAAAATTGGTCAGATTTTTTTACTTTGGTCCGCTGGTCTGCTTAAACGAATTTCGGTCCGTTTTGTGATGTAAATATCTTTTCATTAGTTCAAAAAATTTATAAAAAAATCAAATTGTAATTTAAAAATGACTTTAGAGATATCGCAAAATTTTTAATTTGGTTGGTTGAGGTCGGATTTGGTTGTAAGTTTGGTCGGAAAAAATGTTTCAAGTGGCAACACTGCTTGTCCTGATTCTTTAAAAGTTTAAGCAACATTTTTTAATCTTTTGAAATCTATTCGAGGCCGGCCTCGATGGCCCAGTGGGTAGTGCGCTGTCTTCGCAAACCAGAGGCCCCAGGTTCGATTCTCAGCTCGGGCTGCTGAAAGTCTCATCTACTTCTATTACTATCCACATGAAACAGATGAGAATTCAATTTAAAAAAACGGGTGAAATATGTGGTATCACAATGGGCCTTTCAGACCTTCGAATATGTCTCTTACAGAGGCAGCCACCATAACCTAAACTAACCTTGAAAACTACTAAAAGAACCACATTACTGTATCACTAAATCAATTACAATTTATTTATGGTTGTCATGTAGAATTTTCATTACATCATTTTGTTTTATTCAGATTTTATTATATCCGAATTTCCAAGCAACTTTTGCTGACACTGATTCATTTATTTTTAATGAAAGCACACAAACTGTTGGGTACTCAAAGACATTTTCTATTAATTTACATCTTTCTCTTTATCTCTGCACATTTTGTCCATAACTTGTGGCATTGTTGCATTGTCATATTTTCAAAGCTCCATAGCGTCCACTTTAGTGCCTAACATTTCAAATAAAACAACACCAACAATAACAACGATAAGAATAACAACAACAACAGCGACAAGCACAACAAATGGCATGAGTCAGATTTAGTGGTGTACACGTCGGACGCCAATGTAGACGACGACGACTTGTCGTGCCCACTTGGCCGCTCGATGGGATACTCCCATTTCCGAAGGAATGGCACGACTGACTTGTGGGCAAACACCAACTCGCAGCAACTAACAACTTCATCATGAAATTTGAATATTATGCGACAGGCTGGGCATTTTGACAGCTGACAGCGCCAACAAAACCGCTGGCGCTCCGCAGCAGCAAAGCGCAAAGCCCCAACGACAGACAGCGCACACTTGGAGCACTCGAAGGAGGCTGCGAAGGCATCGCATTACCGAATGCTGCTTTTGCATCTTTGCAATTTAATGCAAGTGCTGCATTTTTTATTAGACAGCTTGCAATAGCAACAACAACAACAACAACAGCCACAGACTACGTCGAGTGTTGGCCAAATCGAATAAAATGCAGCAAGACGTTGACAAGTGGAAAGGTTTATGCGACAGTCAGCCAAAGTGCACTCGCACTGCCGCGGCTTAAGTTACAATTTTTTTTTCGTTTTATTCTAGTGTTGTTGTTTGTTTGTTTGTATGTTGGTTGCTAAACGCAAATATTTCGTTAGTTTACAATTCAATTAAAATTGCGCAAGCAAACTTTCCGCTCGGACGCAGCGACAATTAAATTGAATTTTGCGCTCGCTCGAGCACACTAACGCAACACGACCCAATGCTGAGTATCGAAAGCCAACCGGGACTCGAAGACGACGCACTCGCAGCTCGAAACGATGGGTTGTTGCCGCCCTGCACGCAGCCAAATTTACGCCACACTTAATGCCGCGCACGCAGGAAACGAAGCGCAAAGCGGAAAGAAGTGCCCGCATTTCCGCAACACCTCATAATGCTCAACAACAACAACAACAACAACACTATACAACTGCAACTCCGTTCACAAAGTGCACAAAGGCAAAATGGAAAGCGGGCAAGCAAGCAAATGGAAATCCAAAACAGAAGGTAGACACTTTTGGTAATTTATTGCCTGACACCTCGGCAATTTGCTTGTCGCAAGCTTTAAGAAGAAAGCGCACAACTGTGGCAAAAGAATGAACACACGGACGAATGGCCAACATCGAGAAAGCGAGACGCCGCGGCCAAATCCGCTGGGAATTGCGCGGCAAAAGCGTGGCATATTTATAGGCGCAAAAGTGGGCTCCGCAACAGCGGCGCGGAATGTGTTTTACTTTTTGGCTAAATTTATATTTATTTGGCCGCCCACTGCCACTTGCCACTTGCCACTCGGGCTGCCACACCCCCTTGCCGGCCGCTCGTCAGCGCAAAATGGAATAGAATTAACTAAACACACATAAATGTGAAAATGGTCCAGCCGAAGCAGAGTCAGAACGATGTGATGGACGGAGGAGGGGGAGGGCGGAGTGAAAGAATTTAAATGACCAACTAACGGCCATTAGCACCCAATATGATGCGGCTTAAGCGAAAGGTGGCCGTAATGGCAGCGCGCCCACTG
This sequence comes from Melieria crassipennis, assembly GCA_963668005.1. NCBI lineage: Eukaryota > Metazoa > Arthropoda > Insecta > Diptera > Ulidiidae > Melieria > Melieria crassipennis. The sequence goes on along the minus strand of OY764961.1, from coordinate 141,897,729 downwards.
GCCGCGTCGGCGGGCGTGAGTGCAATCGAAGTCGTCGTTGGGTGACGCGCCGAAACTTTGGGGAGTTGCTTTACATTTTTTTCTGTGCAACATTTTTTTCTTCCATTCACAAAAGACAGCGAATTCCAAAATATGTACTTTGAAGAGGGTAAAATGGCAATTTGTGTGTAAGTGTGTGTGTGTTGATGTGCTTCGCTGTTGGCGCAAGAATTATAATCGAAAAAGTTTGTTAAAGTATTTTCTTAATTTCTTTGTTTCGTAATGCAAACAAAACGAAGCGAGAAAACATTTCAAAGTTTTTGCTTACTGTAATTTCTAAGCAAATGAAAAAAAAACAGAAATTTTCCATTCGTACTTTTTTTTGGGCTTGCAAAGATAACAACAGCAACAAAAAATATAAAAACGAAAACCTATAAACGGTTTTAGCATGAAAATGTTGCAAATTCTATTCATATGAAATTTGATTAATATTTGGCTTATGGTGGACTAAGAAGTCGATGAAAAATATTTCTGTACATTTAATGAATAAAAAAATATGTAAAATTATATACCTACTAAATTAAAAGAAAATACTTTAGTGAGTTAAAGCTGAATTAAGAATTGTTTAACACTAGAATGCCCGTTCGGCAATTTTCATAGAAACTAGTAGAAACCATTTCATCAACCTGCCAAATTTTTACTATTTAAAACCATCTACTTTTTATGAATTTGCTTAAGTGGACCACATAGTGGGACCCTTTTTGTGCAATATTTAGTTCAAGCATCATTAGTAAAAGGATTCCCACAGGATCAGGTTATGAAATTAGCGCTTCAGTGGCATTTTGATATGAACTACAGAACTTGTTTAGATCTAATAGAGAGAGAGGTTAACATTTTTTTTGATTTGGTAGGTAGTGGCTGCCATTAAACGTGTCCCATTTAAGCCCCAAAGTTTCATTGTTTTTGTGTTTGAATTAAATCACAGTCCAGGTTCTATTAAGATAGTAAACCCATTTTGAATGTACAGCTTTGTGATACCACAATCAATCCATTGTGATTGTGAATAGCCCTTTTGGCCAGATCCCCTATAATGTCAAAGAAAAAGTTGCCCAAGTGAGTGTTTCTTCTTCTAGATAATCCAGGACAAGTGCATAGAAGGTGAATTGTAGTTTCTTCCTTTTGCCCATCCATAAAGCTACCACAAAAGTCAGTACAAAGAAGGTTGGGTTCTTGCTTGGGTGCCAATTACATAGTAACCCATCAGAGCACCTAACATGGTTCTTTTCTGGTTTCTGTTTAGTGAGACAAGTTCTCTAGAATGACAGAAGTTTAAGGTTGGTCGAATACTGTGGTGTTTTCAATCCATCTTAGGTTAGTTTCTTGCATGAAGCTTGTATGAGTACAAAGCTTACAGGTGAAAAGACGGAAAAGAGGTATGAATTGCTTAGAAGGTTGGACCTTCAACCCATCTTAGGCTAGTGTCTTGTATGAAGTTTGTATGAGTACGAAGCTTAGAGGTTAAAAGACGAAACAGATTGCTTAGAAGGTTGGACCTTCAGCCCATCTTAGGTTAGTTTCTTGCATAAAACTTGCAGGAGTACGAAGCATTAGAAGACGAAAAAGAGAAATGGATTGCTTAGAACGTTGGACCTTCAGCCCAGCTTAGGTTAGTTTCTTGTATGAAGCTTGTATGAGTACGAAGCTTACAGATTTGAAGACGGAAAAAGGAATGGGTTGGTTAGAACGTTGCGTCTTGAGCCCATCTTAGGTTAGTTTCTTGCAAAAAACTTGCAGGAGTACGAAGCTTAAAGATTAGAAGACGGGAAAAAGGAATGGGTTGATTAGAAAGCTGAGTCTTCAGATCATCTTAGGTTAGTTTCTTGTATGAAGCTTGTATGAGTACGAAGCTTAGAGGTTAAAAGACGGAAAAGAGGTTGATTAAAAGGTTTCATTTCGATTTCTTTGGAATGAAATAATTTCTTTTTGGACTTAAGTTTTTTCAGAGAGCTAAGTCAGATTGGGTTAAGTAATTAGAAGAATTTATACATACATTTCGTTTTCTTCAAAAATAAATAGATTTTCCGAAGCTCAACTTGTTCAAGAGCTCAGTCAAATTTAATTGAAAATAAAGATTTATATATGCATCAATTTTTTTTTAAGAAAGAAATATATTTTTTTTGGAGCTCAACTTTTCTAGAGAGCTCAGTCAGATTAGGTTGATAAAAAAATTATATATCCATTGCGTTTTGTTTAAAAAGAAATTTATTTTGCGGAGTTCAATGCTAGAGAGCTCACTCAGATTATCGACTCAAGGTAGGGGTTGATGGAAAGATTGTTTTTTTTTCTCACTCTCAGTCTTGCAGTTGCAGTAATATATAAAGTAATGCTGAATTGAAGCCTATCCATATATATACACATCCAGTGGCGCAGTTTTGGGGGTTCAGATTTCCCCAAATATCTGCTTGTTTGAAAAATTTATGATGGAAAAAATGGTTTCAAATGGTAGTTGAAGGAACTGACCCGAAAATGAAGCCCTACACTCAACGCTCAGTGAGCTATATGGACAGTTTTTACTCTGACTATGTTTAGCCAAGTCCCATAAAGTAGGTCCTAATGTATTGTATACAAGCCGGATTTATATTGATATGCTACAAGTATGTAAATAGGGTCCTTCATCTGTAGGGAGATACCCTGCACAAATGTTTCACGAAAATTCTCTCAACTTGTCTCATACTTTCTTCGTTTTGCCAGAGTGTCAACTAACACATCTCCGCCAATATTTCTATGACCAATCGAATATAATTTCGCTGGATTAACTTCTCCTTCTGCTACTTTCATATTTGTACTAATTTTTCTCTCGCATGTAAAAATTGCTGTCGCACATTGTAATCCAGCAAAATCCAATATTTTGTGCGTCTTTATGGTGTAACTATAAATGTAAATATTGAACTATTTATTTTTGTTGTAGATGTGGAACAACGAAAACGGCCAACCATTCGCCACCCACGTCATGGAATTTCATTGTCTGTGCATAAATACTCAAAATCCATGTTTACTTGAGTGTGTTTTTGCGTGTGTGTGTGTGGGCGAGTTAGTGTGTGCGCACAGCATCTTTGTGTCAACAGCAGCTATAGCGTTTCTATCTCTGTGTTGGTATACTTATACGACAGACAGACCATCCAGACAGACAGACTTCAAGCACCATTGGTTCGTTGCCGTCAAACAAATGACGAACGTTAGCAAAACCGAATGAAATGGCATGACTTCTGCTTTCTGCCAGCTTTTACCGAAATAAACAAAAACCTAACAATATCTCGCGTAGTGCCTGTGGGGGTGTTGAATTCATACGTGTGTGTGTGTGTGTGTGTGTGTGTGTGAGGGTAATATTTTTGATTTGTTGCCGCACACGTTGAATTGTTAGGTGGATGTGATGGCAACTTTTCTCTGGGTGTGTGGGCAAAGTGAGGCGGCGTACGCGTTGGCTGGACGTTCGACTAAGCCGCTTTGCATTGCAATTTGTTGGTGCCACTTTCGTCGTCGTCGTGCAAATGTCGGTCGTTGGCAGGCACATAAAAATGGCGCCTTATGCTGCGAAGGGTGTCTACGAGTTTATTTCGTGCACGTTCGCTCTTGTTAGGGGTTGTTGTTGTTGTTGTTGTTGTTGTTGTTGTTGATGGGGGTATGCTAATTAAAATGATTTATGTGTAATTGGATTGGTTTTTGAGGATTTGAAAGCAAATTAAAGTGTTTTGCATACGCGCGATTAGCGAAATGGCGCTGGCAATGGCTGATTTGTTGTTGGGCATGCTGGGCGTTTCGAAAGCTTTTTAGCTCAGCTCAACGATGTAGCAATGTATGGGTCCTTTAAAGCGGTGCTGCTTTAAGGGCGAAATTTAATATTATAATTTTAATTTAAACGGTTAGTGCTAACGAAAGTGGTTGTTAGACAATGAAGCGACAATACCAACAGTGGAAGTGGGCATTAAATTTTCGAATTTTTTAAAGTTTTTTTTTTAAACTGAAAGAAATAATAGGTCGTATTATTCATACTATGAGTTATCTGAATCTTTAAAAATTTATAAAATTTTCATATATTTTAGTGAGTTTCCACCGTTGTTCAAAGTGCCTCAGACAAGTACTGAAGGTACGAGCACGAAATCATGGTTTCTAGTTTCTATCTTCTAACTAGTTACTTGTATTTCGTTTTAAAGGCACCAAAGCAGCAGTTGAGGCATCGAAAACTATATTCCATGTGTGGCCTATTGCAACAAAACCATTTCATCTAAACAAATTTCAAGACTCACTCTTTAGCTGCTCACAGTTTTTGCTTTCATTAACTATGCAACATTGTATCAAATGAGCCTTTAAACAGCAAAACATTCACACCAATGCATCTCGAATGCTCGAAACGCATAAAAACTCATTAAAAAACTGGCCAGCACAAATAAATCCTGTGCCGTTCTCATCACTGCCAACGGCTAAATCGATTTATGCCATTTCGACTGCATGCATGCACGCGACTCTGATGGTGTGAGTGAGTGTGTGTGTGTGAGTGTGTGTCTGACTATATTTGTGCTTCTGGTAGTTCAATTTCATTTCTGGTTTGATAAACGATTTCGGGGCGTTGCATCAATTTCCGCCTTAAAAAAAGCTGCCAAAAGGGGGCAAAAAAATCAAAGAAGGCAAAAGACAGCACACACTGCCCTAAGTTGGTTCTTGTCTCATTTTCGTTTTTGCTACTTTTGGTAACGACTCACTTTTTTGCCGCTGGCAGTGAGCGCTGTGTGTGTGTGTGCGTTTGTGTGTCCAAGCGCATCAAAATCGCATCAGTGCATTAACCTCAATTTGTTGGTTGCCAAAAATCATAACAGAAATGAAGAAATAAGCACAAATATAGAAAAAAACCAAAAATGAAAGCAGCAACGACAGTCACTTTGTCGCAGCCGCATTAACGTCTAACACAGCGTTTGTAACGCTTACAAACGTTGGCCGCGGCAATGTTGGCAAATTGTAAAAACTGCACTTGCCAAAAAAAAAGCACGCCGCCGTTGCCAATGTTGAGGTTGTTACTGTTGCTATTGTTGTTGTTGTTGCTAGTGCGCCAATAGTGCCGCCCGAATGGTCAACAGTCGCAGCCATCGGCCACGTTGCGGTTTGAAGCTGGCGCACATTTTTTTGTTACTCGCTTCCACGTCCTGTGCCGTAATTTTTTTTCCTTTCACACAACAACAATGCAATTAGGTTCATGTATTTTTTTGTTTTTTATTGTTAGCATCCCTCATCCGTTGTGTATGCATGTGTGCGTCTGTGTCTGTGTCTCCGTCTCGACTTTATTGTGCTGCAAATCAGCGCAATTGGCGGCATTTTTACTTTTATCATTATTTTACTTGAAAATCCCTTTCGCGCCGCACTTGAAAATGCAGCTTATTATTGCTGTTTGTATTTATTACCAATAATCATAATAACAAAATCCACTCTGGCTCTGGCTCTGGCAATGTCTTTGTGACGCGCTGACGACGCTGACGACGAATTGTGTGTTGTTGATTGCGGCTGATTGTGATGCGGGCCATGGCTGCGGCCAATCTCCTTGCACTCTTATTACCGCAAGTTATAACTTATTCCCAGCGTATGAGAGGCAGCCGCACGATTACAAAGAAATTTCATAAATAATTTATAAAACAATGCGTGGAATATTTTGATTTTTGCAAAACAAAAAAACTAATTGTGCGCTTGGTGAAATATTTCAGTATTGGCGGTGTCTATTTGTAAGGCACAAAGTGTTTCCGGCGTTCAAATTGATTGCAGTTAGTTGGGGCTTAGATTGGCACTAGGAGCAGTGTTGCCAGATGCCTGAAATTACTTTCTTCTAAATCTTAAAAAATACTGAAATTTCCTACCAAAAGTTTAAAAAATCTCTTAAAATGTTTTGTATATTTTTTAAAGGAATTAAACTTCTCATAAAAATTAAAAATAAATATATTACAGATAATGTTTTTTAATGCAGCCTTTTTCTTATTCATCTTCAGCTTAGCAACAAAAACTTAACAGAAAAAAAAACATATAACAAATGAAATAATAAAAATCGTAATTTTTGAGGGGATTTCATTGACAGCAATAAAAAAATCTCTTAAAAATTGTTTATAATTTTTGAAGGAATTAAACTTCTCATAAAAAATTAAAATATATACATACAATTTTTTTAATGCAGCCATTTTTTTATTCAGCAAATAATGAAAAGTGTAATTTTTTACGGGATTTCATGTGACAGCAATAAAAAATCTCATATAAATTTTTTTTAATTTTTAAAGGAATTAAACTTCTCATAAAAAATTAAAATATATACATACAATTTTTTTAATGCAACCTTTTTTTTATTCATCTTCAGCTTAGCAACAAAAACTTATCAGGAACAAAACATATAGCAAATTAAATAATTAAAAGTGTAATTTTTTACGGGATTTCATTGTGACAGCAATAAAAAAATCTCATAAAAATTTTTTATAATTTTTAAAGGAATTAAACTTCTCATAAAAAATTAAAATATATATATACAATTTTTTTAATGCAGCCTTTTTTTATTCAGCCTCAGCTTAGCAACAAAAACTTAACAGAAAGAAAACATATAACAAATGAAATATTAAAAAGTATAATTTTTGAGGGGATTTCATTGTGACAGCAATAAAAAAAACTGTTAAAAATTGTTTATAATTTTTAAAGGAATTTAACTTCTCATAAAAAATTCAAATATATACATACAATTTTTTTAATGCAGCCTTTTTTTATTTATCTTCAGCTTAGCATCAAAAACTTAACAGAAAAAAACATATAGCAAATGAAATAATAAAAAGTGTCATTTTTGAGGGATTTCATTGTGACAGCAATAAAGGAAAAAAATTTCCCAAAAATCCACTAAGATTCCGAAAAATCAACTCACATAAAATATAAATTTCCTAAACTTTCTCCTAAACAATTCTTCCTCCTAAAAATTCTGAATAAAAGGTCAAGAATCTCCTAAATTTAGGAGGAATCAGGATCTCCTGATCTGGCAACACTGACTAAGAGGCCCGTTCTGAGGAATGAACCTATGGCAGGACTCATTGACAGTGTTCATATGTAACTGAGACACTTGAAAGGGTCTGAAAAACGAGGGCAATTTGCATTGTAATTGTTGACAGATTCCTCTACATTTGCATCTTTGAAACCTTAACAATTATTTCGAAAAAATTATTGTAAAATAATTTGCAAAGATTTGTGCTAACTCGAAAATATCTGTTTCTCTCTTTTGTTATTTTCAGGTTTATCAATGCGAGGCGAAGAATTGTGCAGCCAATGATCGATCAATCAAACCGTGCAGGTAACTATTGACCTCAGTAGAATCAATTTTTCGCACAACTTATATATATATATATATGTATATCATCAAAACACACACACATACAAACACATGTACACACAGCAACTTTAGTGCACGCGCAGAGATTTGCCGCACCAGAGTCGCATCAGTCTAATTGAAGGCGTGCAAGCCACTGCCACTGACATTTAATGCCGCGTTGCAAAAGCGCAAAAGCTTCGCAGCTTCTTCGTCGACAATGTCGACATAAATTTCGCAAAAAAAAATCCTGCTTTCACGCTTAAATTACAACACTTGAACGGTTGATTAATGACGCTGCGCTGATGTTGCGCGCTTCAAATGCAAAAGAAACGCGCAATGCTCGAGCAAAACGTCAACTGACTGCTGGCGCATAATGGCCACGTTGCAGCTGTGCAAGTATAGCAAAAATAAAGCGACCCAAACACACGCAAGTTCTATGCGGGAAAATTGCATTATCCTTGCAGCTAACAACAATGACATTTGCACACGTTCCACCGCGCGCTGTCACGTTTGGGCGCATCCTTGGCGATCTGCTTGCGAATTGTGTTGAGCGAAGCTGTGTTTTTGTCGGCGCATAAAGCGCATGTTTTATGGCTCCGGCGCACTCGGCTGCGCGGCGCTTTAATGATGACGCGCTTCCTTATTGCCACATCAAATGAAAATTTATAAGCTGCCGCGGCA